>JAQGBH010000063.1:0-84342 GCA_034698265.1 Sminthurinus aureus
ATTTTTTTAAAACATCAAAATTAACTAAGTTAAATATGGCGAACAAGAATATGAGGTCAAAATAATTTTAGCTCAAACTGTCCAGGGCATAGCTCTATGTGGCTAAGAATAGGACGTACAACATTTTGTGCATATTATTTTATGCATATATTACATGCTTTTTATTACAATAAATTAAATTTTATTTTGACAAAAAAACTCTTGCGTTTTGACAGCCCAATCATCAAAATGGATAATGTAGTAAAATTCAGTGAAACTATAATCAGTAATCATACATTGTATGTTGTAATAAAAGTATACATATAATAATATTATATACATTACACACAAATTCCATTCGTCATTATTTTATGCAAAATATGAAAAAAAAACAGAGTTCAGATTACTTAAATTATCGTCATATTTTTTTTTCTCTATATAATATATGTTAAAATGAGTTCATTCACTTCACTTCACTTTTAATCAGCCTTTCCAAAAGTTTTGTTTTTTTATATACATATCTTTTTTCTTTGTCTTATAAAAAAATGTCACCTAAATATCACCTTTACATGGTAAAAGGTAACAATATATATTATACTACAATTTATGTACTTTACAATTTTTTCCATATTAAATATTAACTTACAATTTACTGTTTATCATAATATGCTTAATGCTTAAGTACTTTGTATTATATATATATTTCACGCATGTATGCATGCTTTGGATACGTAAAAAATAAATATATATAAGCAATCATTATCATATATTTTATATTACTACACACGTACAATATTACAGTGTTTTTAGGGTATAAATATACTGTGTGTCGTATGTAAATGAATTTTATTTTATTTTATTTGTTACTATATAAATAAATGAATAAATACAGTTAAGCAGCATTCTCTCTACACGTCCTTACTTAAGTACTTTAATTTCAGACCCTTTTAGCAAAACGGTCTGAATCTAAACGTGTGTATAGTGTTTTTTAGTTTGTACATTTATGTATTACGTGTATGCATAATATAGACAATACTTTTGTGTGTTTCACGAGGGAGAGGCCGAAAAAGTATTTTATAGTACTTACTTGTAGATATTTTATGTAACTTACATACTATATACATTTAATATTATTATGTAGATCATAATACGGCATGAATATTTTGATTAACAACTAAGAACGATAATTTCATCAATCCAAAACACAGCTCAAAGTTTTATTTCTGTAGGTAATTTGTATTCTTAATAGACACTAAATATATATCACCGCTGGAAATACATCACTTATATCTTGCAATCACGAGAAAGATGTATACATGTATATACATAATATATATCTATATGTACACACACATTTATCCATGTTACAAAATTTTATAATATTACAATATTATCTTGTTTACTTTTCACATAACTAATTACGCACACTTAATACATTTGATATCCGAAACCAATATAAGATATATAAGATGGATTTTATACAGCAGATAAACCCCCATATTACAATATTATACGTATATGTTTATGTTCACGGTTACTAATTACTAGTGCATAATAATAATAATAGGTAATAGACATGTAGAATATTAAATAATTAGTAGAATATGCATTTTACAAGCGGAATCTCCTGATGTTTTTTGTAATTGTAAATGAGAATCTATCCTGAAATGTAAACATTACATTGTGCTAAAATACTAGACATTGTATAATATTGTACGTGTGTAATGTGTACAGCCTACATTGACTGTACACACTACACACGTTGAGAAGCGAGCGACAGAGTCATCGCGGTGGAGAAAATAGGACTCGTACAATCCCACTTTTTTTTTTCTCTTCTTCCTCAAAAAAATAGGACGCTATCTTTCTAGAAGGCATTTTCTGCCTTCCAGAATTTAGTACACGCCGGCCCGCTACACACTGTAGTTGTGTTGTGAAATTTTCCCCATCCCCCGAAATTCCCATTTGTAAATTTTAATTTTATTTCCCCGTTTTCCCCCGTTCCCCTGTGATTTGTTAATTGTGTTGTGGACTTAAATAGTGATATATACAAAAAGTACATATCACTAAAATTGGTTTTATTTATATATAGATATATTTTTATTTAAATTATTTATTGGAGATTTTTTCCCCGGCCATGTTTTTATAAGTACGTAAGTACAAGTGTGAGTGTTGAGTGTTGCTCTTATCAATTGTACTTATTTAATTTCGGACCGAAATTAAATTACCCCCGGCCCCTTTTAATAACCCCCGTTTCCCCATTTATAAAATTGGCAAGTTGGTGTGCATATATATATTTATTTACTTTATTGAAATTTTGATTTGGAAAATGTGCCTATACATTAAACGTACGTACATACCTATATATATATTATTATAATATAAGTCCTGAATTTCATTTGCATTTCCTGTTATAAAATAAATATTTTTGTTAGAGATACTTTTGGAAATTAGTAAATCTATATACATATTTTATAAATCATTTATTCTGTTATTTTTAAAAAATAAGGAAAGTCCGATTTTATATAATTTTATGAAATTTTATGTCCCATGTATTTTACACATAAATACATACTGCAACCACGCTATATTTTATATATTTTATTTGACTTTTTCTATATGTATATGCTAAGTAACATATATTATATATATTTTATTTGACTTTTTCTATATGTATATGCTAAGTAACATACATTATATATACTTTGGAAACTTATATATTTGACTGGAAATTGATGTAAAAACTATTTATTATTTATTTATATAATTTTTTATTTGGCCATTCGTGATTTTATAAATTGTTTTTATAATTTTATTTATTGGGAATTTGTGTATTTTATGTATTATGCATGTGTGAATTTGACCGACATTTGTAATTCTACGGCTTTCGTCTTTATTATTTTTGTAAAATAAATGCTACATTCCCCTCCAATTTCACCTACGTTTCAATATTATCAATCTCAAATCACTTCAGGAAAAACAATATTCAAATTCCGAAGACCAGGAGCCTCCAAAAAATGTCAAAACAGCCTTCTTTCACGGTGAACTCCAACAAGACATTTTCCTAAAAATCCCGGCCGGATATCAAGTAAAAGGAGACAAAATCCTAAAAATATTGAAATCAATCTACGGACTAAAACAATCACCCCGGCGCTGGTACGAAAACCCAGCTCATTTACTCTCAATCCATGGCCTTATTCCAATATCCGCTGATCCGTGAGTATTCAAGGGAGAAATTCATGAAGTAATGATAATTCTCGCCTTATATGTGGACGACGGACTAACCATTTTCCCTTCAGAAGAAACGATCACCTATCTAATGGACCAAATCGAAGCAGAGTTCGAGATCACCAAAAGCACCCCAGAAAAATATGTGGGATTGGAAATCCAGAGAAGTAAAAACTGGACCCATCACCATAATTCAACAACAATATGTCCAGAATTTGGTGGAGCAATTTAACATGACAGACTGTAATCCAAACAGTGTGCATCTCCAGCCCTAAACCGTCCTTAAAAACCCCACACAGGCCCAAGAAAATTTACCCTATCGCCAACTAATCGGGGCTCTAATGTTCTTGGCAAAGTGCACCAGAACCGACATCTCATTGGCCGTATCCAGACACCCGGCTAACTATTACCTCCTCACTAAGGACCACACCACCGGATTCAAAGCCATTTATTTCCTAAAAAGAAAAAGTTATACAAAGGAAATACTCAAATCCCACATAAAACTAATCGAAAATCAAACGGGAAATCGACTATTCTCTGACTTTCATTTTCACCTGCATATATGTACCTCATAAATTGGACTGAGCCAGCCAGAAGAATTCGCAACTGCCCCTGACATCTCATATGACGATTCTCACAATTTAATAATTTCCAACGTAGGAGCAACCTCTGAAGGTTTTTAAACAACGAGACCTTAAATCCGGTTCTTACAATCAAAACAAACCTATTTTACTGATAAAGTACTGGAATCAAAGTGATACGGGCGCGCAACCAAGAAAGTCAACGGAAATACAATTCTGTAGATATTCAGATACCTGCAAGAAGATTGAACCCCTCCAGAATGTACTTGTTAACTGTCCACATGGTGAACTCATTAGGACTTAAGCGCAGTTTAACAGCTCTCGGCCCGTTGTTGAAGGAAAGTAAAAACATGGACCAATAGCCCATTTCCAACATGGAGCATACATAATAGAATACAGGAGAAAGTGCTATACTCTGTCTGTGACTCAGAAGGATGAGAAGAAAACCCAATTACTCCATGAAAGATACTGCCATATCAACCTGAATTTCGTACGAAATACGGCTAGACGAGGAGCAGCGGCTGGTCTCAACATTGAAGATCTTCGAGGAGAAATCCAATGTCAACCATGCCAAGAAGGGAAGCAGAATCAACAACCTTTTCCCTTAAAAACTAACCCTGAAATTCGTCTTCCCTGGGAAAAATTGTACATGGATCTGTCTGGAAAACGGGAGACA
The DNA here is from genome assembly GCA_034698265.1 of Sminthurinus aureus. Classification (NCBI taxonomy): domain Eukaryota; kingdom Metazoa; phylum Arthropoda; class Collembola; order Symphypleona; family Katiannidae; genus Sminthurinus; species Sminthurinus aureus. The sequence continues at coordinate 4,462 of JAQGBH010000063.1, forward strand.
CCATCCATCGGAGGACACAATTATTATCTACTCACAAATGACCACGCCACCGGATTCAAAGCCACCTATTTCTTAAAAAGAAAAAGTGATACAAAGGAAATATTCAAGTCACACATAAAACTCGTCGAGAAACAAACTGGAAATCAACTGAAATCGATTTTATCGGATAAAGGAGGTGAATTTGTCAACAACTATCTCAGGAATTTCTTTGAAGAAAATGGAATAATACACCACACTTCCGTTGCCTACGGTCCTCAAACAAGTGGAAAAATAGAACGAGAAAACCGCACATTGAAAGATGCCATAAGAACCATGTCAATCGGAGACAAACTCCCTGATAGCGTATGGGGAGAAGCTGCTGGATGTTTCATCTATATTCAAAACAGGATTTGGAATAAGGTAAATCCCCATGTCACTGCATATGAACAATTCTTTCGTCAAAAACCGTCAGTCGGACATGTGTGGATTTTTGGATCAATTGGATTCGCACAAATACCAGTCGAGTTGAGGAAAGTTCTGGATCCAAAAGCAAGAAAATGTATTCTTGTACGATACAGCGGATTAGACATGAAATACAGATTCTTTGATGAAACTGGCCAACCAATTTTTGAAGCAAGAAATGTAACTTCACGGGAATGAAATTCAACTACTGTACTGGGGTCATAGAAAGCGGAAACCTCCCCCAGAAAACGGAAATGGACAAATTGAAAATCAAAATCAGCCAGAGCCAGAAGAACTGAGAAACACTGAAATCCCTCGTTGGGAAAAACAAACTAAATTCCAATGATCCCGATTTTGAACCAGATCAAAGTGAGATAGACTCCACAGACTCAGATTTTGATGTGGTGTAACATTCACTCATGTGCTCTTGAATTTGAATACCTAGTACTCGTACTTTTTACCAAGACGCTTTAGAAGACCCGTACAGGTCAGTGCGATTACTGCAGGGACAATGTATTAGCTAATTGGTTGTCAGTGGCAGCCACTATGAGAGATTCTAAAGGACCTTGTTTTTTACCAACTTTACTTTTAGGCTATACATACATTGGGCATTGGGCACACAACAACGTAAGTGTTCCGGAATTGCCATGCCAATTAGTCTTACACAAGATTTACAATTACAAAAAACGTCACCAGATTCCCCTTCTTTATAATATATACGTGATTGTACGTAATATGCAATATATTTCTATGCAGATTGTGTTTGTAAAAAATCTCAAGCACATAACTTACTTAAATGCTAAATCCATTTGTAAGTAGTTTAAAGCGTCTTTTTTAGTTTCTCTGTTGTATATTATGTAAAACTAGCCCTCTTAAATAATAACATGTACATGTTTACATATTATCATTAACCTCACTCAGTCAAAAACGCATAATTTAACTGTAAAGTTTCTTGGAATATTAACCATTCAATTCTACCATTCTCATGTATGATTAGGTAGTGAATTTAATTAAATTTTTTTAAAGACAAAGACACATAATCATGAAAGAATGGAAGGCACCCTGTATACAGGGCCATATCATATTACATGTATATGTAAATTGTTAAAATATGTTGCATGCGTACTTAAGTATTTACTTGTTATTTACAAATACAAAAATGCCTGACACACTAAGAGAAAGCGGGGAAAGATCATAAATTACTAAGTACTCTGAAGAAGTCTATACAGTCTAAAATCATTCTGATTCATATTATGGAGAATGATAACAAAACACTGGAAAAAATGTAAAAAAACAGGAACTTAATAATATTAATTGTCTTTCTCACACCTACCTAAAACCTAATAATTAATAAAAAATATTTACAACAGGGAACTAAAACTAAAAAGTACGAGTTTTAGTAAATACGATTTAAGTAATTATTTTATCATCAGTCAAACAGTGTTTGTTACTGTTATTTTCTTGTGAGTACTGGAGTTGATCTGTAGACTGAGAATTGGATTCGTCTGGATAGCTACCGTGGTCACTAAAATCTGGTTGGGATTTTTGTACAACACTTTTTTGACTTGTTGTCGAGCTCTGTTGGTTGATAGCTGAAGTCAGTTTAGCAATTCTCTGTCTCACAATCTTCAAGTGTCTATTAATGTATTCTTCATGAGGTGCGAGTTGGGTGGCTCGAATAAAACATTTTTCTGCTCGTAGTAAGTCCCCTCGTTCCACGTATACAACACATAAATTATGTAAGCCTTGAACATTTTCTGGATCCATTGCCAAAATCCGTTGGTAGCACTAAAAAATATCAAAAAAATATTGAGCGTTTCCTCATAAGCGCACTGTTTGTATGTTGTAGATTGTAGATATTTCACAATTTTTAATAATACTAAATAATTAGTCATTATTTTTTGGTACATGCAGTACAATTTTATATCTTGTTTTTGTATTTTGTGCATACCTTTTCAGCAGTGTCCAAATCTTTAATATTATTTATGTAAATATCCCCGAGTAAAATAAGTCCTTTTATATGGTCAGGGTGATATCGAACTAATTGTTTAAGAAATGGTGCAGCCTCAAGGGGACGTTGGCTATCCGCCAGTAGAAGGGCAATGTTGAATAGTGCACTTCGAAAGTCTTCTTTTAGTTGAATCGCTTGACGAAAATACTTTTCAGCACTTTCAGCATCCTTTTCATAATATAACATGATAATAACACTTATTATTTTTCTCTCTACAATTCATAATTTTATTGAAAATATAGAATATTTTAATTTTTCATGCATGTACAATGTACATTGCATAATTTTGCATCATAATTTTTATTTTGAAATCCTAATAAGGTACCTTTTCATCCATGGCTAACATTCCGAGATGAAAGAAAGCCCGTTCATTCTTCGAGTCTCGAGTCAGCAGAGTTAATAATCTTTGACGGGCGATAGGCCTAAATTGATAGATAAATTAATGAATCAAAAACACCAATAAAATTATGCAAGTCGAATAAACAGTGACATAAGGTTCACTGCTCGTATCCAAACAATCTTCAACTTTCATCGTTCAACCATCACTTTCATTTCAATAAAAAAAATCAAAATGTACATGTACAATGTGTGTAACTTTACCTGTTTGATGGATCCCCCAGTTCTGAAAGGACAATTGCAGAATTCAAAAGAGCTTGAGTATGTTCTGGCTCAAAGTCCAATGCTATGGAAGGAGAAATAAAATCAAAATCATTTTTCCCCAGACAAATTATGCAAATGATACTATTAATGATAAAAGTAAGTAAACAAGACGATTAATCCAAAGTTCATTTGTTGATTGAGTCACAAATTCTGTTGCATTTGATATAAAATATAAAATATAAATACCTTTATCAAGATAAGCCAAAGCCTGGGACGGTTTTCCTTGCTCCAAATACACAACACCCAGCTAAAATACATTGTTTTTTTTCCATTAAACAGAAATCATGACATCACAATGGAGAAATTATTTAGGAAAAAACTGGAAAAATTCATGAAAACCAAAAATGGATAGTTTTGTATTTTGTATTTTAAAATTGGAGGCGACTTACATTGTAGTAAATGTCAGGATTGGAACTGTCGTAGAAAAGAGCTCTTTCATACACTTCTTGTGCTTCTTTTGTCCTAGGAAAACAATACAATATAATACGAAAAAAATTAGGAAAGATGATGCTATTTTAATTTTCTCCATCCTCTTTTGTTCAGAGGTATTTTATCCTACCAATTTATAAATTATAGTTTAAATTATACGGAAAGATAGCAAACATCAAATAACAAATAACGCATTTGTAACAAAAAAAGAGCCAAAAGAAACACCACTTAAATGTTATATTTATCCATCACATGAATTTTTATGGAATTCAGAATGCAAAGAATAATGAAAGGAAGAAAATAGATCAATGAATAGACAAAAAATAGAAGAAGAAGAAGTAGTGGACTTACTTATTCATCTTGAGGAGAATATCTCCTCGATTGATGTAGGCTTGAGTATAGTCAGCTCGCATACTAATCGCCTGCCGGTACAGACGATCTGCTTCCTCCAAACGAGTTTCATTTCGAGCTAAATCATCCAAAATTGAGAGACATTAGACATCATGTACAATTGTACAACATACAATATAATATACCAATCCTAATTAGTACATTAAAGTATGAAATGGATTTTTTTGAGTAGATTTTTACCTATTAAATTGGCAAGATTGAGAAAAACATTCAAATGGTTTGGAGCAATTCGTGCTTCAAACGGGGCTTGTCCTGGCTTTGCCCTTGGTAACAGTGATTTTGCCTGCAATGAGTAAGGAATACACACAAAATAAAATATCATAGAGAAATTTTCTATTGGCTATTGGCCCACAATTACACACATACAAGGTAGTATTGTACACGAGACAAGATTATGAGGAGCTAAAGGAGTAAAAAAAGATTAGGACCTATCCAAAATTTCATCAAGTTGAGACACTCACAGACAAAGGATGGAGGATGGAGGAAAAGCAAAAGAAAATCAAAACAGCGTGATCGATTATTTCCGCAACATTCATGAGAAAAGAGAGAATAAAGTACAAGTACATATAGATTGAGACGCAAACAGAGAGAAAGAGAGATGGGATACAAAATACAAAGGAAAGGAATCGATCCACATTTGTAGATTCTCTATTTCTATTCTTTCTCCTTTTCTCTTTCCGTTTCATTTGGTCCATGAGACAATCCAGACAGCTGAACAATGATAGTTGATATGTTTCCAGCTCTCATCCTTGCATCCCAAAATATTCTGCTTCTTTCCTACTTTTACTCCATCACCTCATCATTCTCACAGAGCAGAGGAGAATGTGAATAAAATCAAACTTTTACTAATAAATTGTGTTTTGTCATGATTTTTACCTTGAGATACGCTTCTTCCGCTTCTTTGTACATTTTCAAGTTATTTAGCGTCCTGCCCAAATTTATGTAGGCTCCAATGTCATCCGGTTGGACACTAAAAATACACAATACAAAATACAAACATAAATCAAATTAGTCACATTATTATAATCTGTCCGCTTAAAAGTGCACAGTGCAGTTTTTTCTGCACTAAAATTGATGAGAACAAACCTCTAATGCTTTTATTTTCTCCCAACTTCCCAACAACCACAAAACACAAATGCTATCCCAAACATGTTAAAACTCATGTTTATTAATTAATAATTATTTACTCTTCCATTTTTGTTATTTCAGACTGTTTTAAGATAGAAAAAAAGTAATGCTAATGCTCCAACACTTGACCAAACTTTAATTTAATTTCCTGGTTGACTCGTCACGACATTACAAGAACAGAACAAGAAAAAGAAGAGAGAGAGGGAGAGAGAGGGAAGGCGAGAATTAGGAAGAAATAAAAGCCATTATACATTATACATAAATGAACATGAATTTTATGAGTCTCCATTTTGATTTCCATCTGCAGCGTGTTCTGAAATCTATATCTGTATTCGTATACATGGCATTGGATTGGTAATTGGTATCAGAAAATAGGAAAGAGACTCATGTTCAAAGTCTTTTAGTTTTACGACATGATTGTCAATTGTGATGGTCTCCAATTTCCTCTCTTTACATTTACATTCCATTCCATTCCATTCTATTGAATACAATCCCAATTTCGTATTGCCATTTCCCATTCCATTCCAATGACTTTGACTCAACTCTGAATTGTGAATGAAACAGAGACAAAATGGAGAATAGACTTGAGGAAGGATCATGGATGTTTGGATGTAACATCTCATTCATTTATTCTACGGCATATCTAATATCTTGACTACAAACTCAACTAGTAATTTAACGGGTGTGAAATTTCATTCCATAGCATATATATATATATATATATATATAATACTATAATAGTGAACCGAAGTTATTATATAGCCAAACATTCCCAATTCCCATTTTGTCATTCCAAATTCTAAAGTTGCAATTGCAAAAGTTGTAAGTAATTAGGCTAGGACATTTCATCCCCATGCATTTTCTATCTCTTTCTTGCTTGTTCCGTCTTCATCTCCTTTACTCATTCTTTGTACAACTCTTTGTATTACGAGAAGTCTATTCAAGTACCCACACACTGAATCAGAATCTACTTGAAGAACATGTAACGAGCTTAATGACGAGAAAATGTGAGAATAATAACAAATATGTTTTATTATGTACAGGCAAAGTCCGAGGGAAAGACGTAGTGTTAGAAAGGAACAACTAGAGAGTAGAGGGTCACAAGAAAAAGAACCAGGCATCAAAAATAGGAGTACATGCCAAAAAGCCCTATGGATTTGTGTGTACTTGACATTGCGAGAAGTTGGAGAAGTCGGAGAAACGGATTATAGAAACAAGTTGGAGACTGTTGTGGCTCTGAGTGGTGAGTGAGTAGAGGATCATGAAACATGATGTTCAGACTGTGTACAGAGTATGTGTGGTAAAGAATGGAGTGCAGTCCTCATTCCGAATGCAAGTTATTGGAAGAGATACATTGACAGAGAGAAGGAGAGAGAGGGAGCTCAAAGACCAAGACGGAGAGACAAACGCCAAGTCAAAGGAAATTTATGGTGAGGAGATGCAGAAGCAAAGAGACAACTCGAGACTCGTGATTTATCCCATTTTCAAATCACAAGAAAACCTCTTCTCCAACGACTTTTTGCAACAAGAAAAGTTTACTCTCTCTCTCTCTCTCTCCTTCAGCCTCCTTCATTCTTCTTTTTACTTGTACATCTAGTTATTTATGAGCATCTCTTCATCCCGAAAGAGGGAAATTTGCACTATATAATGCACTATAAAGAACCCAGCAGAGCACAACACTCACTCACTCACTCACATCTCAGCTCAGTTTCAAAAGCACTTTTAATTGGGGAATATTCTGTTGTGCTCCTTTCCTGTATTACGGGCACATTGAATCCTGACTGACAAGTTGGAGATGTGACAAGAGACAGGAGACGAAGACTGAACCACCCGGAATGAATGAGCCACCAGGTCTAATTATGCTTGTTTCACAAGTTGTATCCCATAACATGCCCTCGGATTGTGTTTCACGGATTATGGATTATAGATTTGTGCTTGTAGTCGGTTGAGAATATGGAACATGGAATATTGTGAATTGTGAATAGTGGTTCTTCTTACCTGACCGCCTTTTGGAAGTAGAAGAGCGCTTCATTGTACTTTTCCTGACTCTCCAACGCATGACCCACATTGTTGAATAATTTGGCATTCTGACCGTTGACTTTTAAACCAGCCATGAAAATGGAGTACTCGGATTCCCAGTCCACGTTCCGCAAGGACGTCTTGGTTCCGTGAATGAGGAGCAGACCCGCCAAAAACAACCAACACCATTTCCGTCGCTGTCTGCTCAAAAAACAAAAAACAATCATCAACAGTCAACAGCACATTTCATATTTTGTTCCCAAAAATAAAAAGATAAAAATGATTGTAAATGTGATTTACTTGTTTGAAGAGTAAATGCGCGACCATCCGTACGCTACGATGAGACAAAAACCCATGGATGGCACGTACAAAATACGCTCTGCAATTACAAAGCCCTAAACACGGACAAAAACAAAAATTGTATCCCTTTCTTGCACATTTTTATCAAGTGCTCAAGTACTCCTTCCTCCATCTTAATTGAGGAGAAGCAGATTACGGACTAAAATGCTGGAGCTGAACCAGTTTGACTTTGACTTACCACAGGGAAAAATAGATTTGACGCGGGGAGGAAGGCAAAAACCATGAGTGATAGTCCCTGAAAACAAGAATCAAACAAACAAACAAACCTCAAATCATAAATCCAACCTTGGCCAAAAAAACTTGAAAAACATCTTGAATTGAGTTGAGTGTTGAGTGTGCGTACCATGAGGACTGCTGGAGCTTTGAGAGCAACTCGACAGAGTAGAACAAGAACCAGGTATGTTGTCAGGGTGGCCAAATTCCTCAGGTCCAACCAAGAACTGACCAAGGGAACTGTCCCCATCGTATAATCAACACCTGCAATCCCAAGATAAAATGTACAAGATCAAACATCCATTCATACATAATATATAATATACATGTATAAATAATAAATGACATAGATTACGAATTACAAGTTCAGTTGTAAATTTAGCACTTACACAAATCACAAGGAAAGAGTAAGAGCCACGCGTTGAGACTGATGAGATAATTGTAGGTTAATTGTCGTGTAGGCACTGCAGCAACAGATGCTGGATTATCAAATCTGGAACAAAACATCAAAACAAGTCATCCTCATTATTATTTATCCTTCCTCATTTCATTTACTACTTTTACAGTCTCATCCAACTCATACCTTCATCGCTCATCAAATTATACAAGTAATAAAACGAGAATCAATCATATCATTGTCATGGAAATCTCGCGACAATCATTAAAATTTTGGGTGTTGCAGTGAGATTTTAGTCAGATCTTTTTATTTTTTTCTGAGGGTTATAATGAAATTTATAAAGAAAATGTTGAACAACGTGGAATTGTAATAATTGTTTTTGGCCTCCGAAATAAAGCATTGCTTCCTTTCGCTAAAACTTTTGTAATGAACTGAATTGAATTGAATTGAATTAAATTGAGTTCATTTCCTCGCTCATTGTTCATTGTAAATACTTTAAATGACTTTCTTTAAACTATTTATCTACTTTGAGGATGGAGAATTGCTCCGACTAAAACAGGGCGTATAAACTATTTTGCCTATTTCACAACACAAGAGAGAGAGATATGAGTGGATGCTAGTGGAGCTTACGGAGCACAGTTTGGGATTCGGGTTGAGACTCAACTCAACTAAACTAAACTATTTTCACACGACTGAATTGGGATTGGGATTGTGGATCCACTTGCTTTGCTACTGAAACAAAGTTAGGTTGGGGCATACAAAAACGAGAAAATTACATAATCAATCAGTGAGTGAAAAGTGGAAACAAGTTGAATGCCAAATGTAATTTTAACTTTTTCTAACTCTCCCTTTCTTTTTGTATTCGTCTTGGACTCAACTTGGTCCAAAAATTATTTGCCCCTATTGGAAGTTCCAGTTTCCAGTTGCTTTCAAATTGTTCCATTACACATTAAACAGTCACTCATTTCATGTCATTTCAATCCAATTCAGTTAAATCTGTCTCATTCATTCATTCTCCAATCCGAGTCTGAAAATTGAAAATGGATTGGAGAATGAATGAAAACTCCATTTTCGTTATCACTCCCTCTCCAGACATCCACTCACTACTCACTCTTTTCCACATTTCCAATTTCCAGCTTTCTCTTTTCTTTATTTTTTCCCTTTTCATTTTGATTCATTTTTCGAACTCTAAATGTAAAATTATAGCAACAACTTTTCTACTTTTTACTACTGCCTAAATGAGTGTAGCTTTGGCCGTTTGGCCTCAATCTCGTCAGTTTAGTAGTCAAATTATGCTAATTTTTGGTCTGAATGACGGAAAATGTACCTTGTGAAAACAGGTAGTTGTGAGCCCATGACGAGAATTCGGCCCAAAATCAATAGCATCACAGTTGCAAAAAGAGCAGCCATCCGTTGGCTGAGAATGGAAACCCACGGCGGGAGAATTCCCTTCCCTCGCAAAACCGTCCCGAGCACTGCTTTCAAGTCCTTCAGCCGTAACTGCAAAACAACAAAAATACAAGGGATTTTTTAAACTTTTTTATTTCATGGTTGAATATGTTGATTTTCGTTAATGTGGCTATTTATCTGTACCAAACACAAAACAGGTGCAGGTAGATACTCGTTAAAATGCTACCTTTTGCGTAATGAAAATTTCGTAGACGGCGCAAACTCCCAGAACAGTGATCCCCTGCTCTTTACACAGCATCGCTATGGTTACGAACACGCTGCATAACAATAATAATCTCCAATCTACAACAAACAAACAAACAACAAGAAGAAAACATGTAATTATTCATTCATTTTTTAATCCTGGTTTGGTTTAGTTCAGACGTTAAACAATTGTATTTGAAAATCCTATCCTTTGTTTTTGTTTAGGGTTTAGGATATGATCAAAATGTCTGGATTCTGATACTGGATGCTTGGAAGAAATAAGTCTAATTGTGGATAAGGTGAGGAAATAATAATGATTGAATGAGGGAGCTCCGGGTTTTCACACAGCACCCAGGAGGTAGAATAAATGTGCTCATCTGTACAGGAGAGGACTAACTGGTCGGAGAAAGGAAAGCAAATCATACGGATGATACAGAGTTGATGAAAAAGTTAATGAAAATCTCCCCAGCATATTTTTCTTGTTGTCTTATTGTCTTGAACATTAAACATTGAACATGTTTTTGAGGGGAGTTTATTAAAAAATCCAAGGAGTGTAGAGCGAGACGCTGACAACTCGGCTCGGAGTGGGTAGTTGGTAAATAGTGATAAATGTTTGTTTCTGCTACATGGTGCGTTGCGGTGGTACAGGAGCTCGTACAGGGAATAATCTTGTTTATGTTAGTGTTATAAACGAAGGCTAGCGTGCAAACTGGAAAGGATGGATGCATAGGAAATAAGACGGGAGAAGACTGGAGGAACTTAAAACCAGATCAGTCGGAAGGAGGAAAAAGAACAAGGACGGACGGATGGACAGACGGCAAGCGGGTGGGTAAAGATATTGTGGGCCGGTAAATTGTAGGTTGATCCTGGATGCAGACTCCAGACTCCAGCAGACTCAGTCATCCTTCTTCATCATCATCCTACATCCTACATGCATGTACATGTGTGTATCATCCTGAGTCAAAGACTTTGGCTAATGCAGAAAGAGGGAGAAGAGACTTGACGGCCAAGGGAACACGGAACACGGAATACGGAGCATGTAGCCAGATGAGGATAAAAAAAAGTTATGGAAATGTAAAAAAAGGATCTGGATTCTGCATGTACTGTACTGTACGGACTAGACTCTAGAATCTAGAATAATATAATTTCTATATACATAATAAATATCCTGCGATATAACGGGATAAACAGAGAAACAGAGCCGCTACATTCTGTACATTTCCCCCTTAACGCATCTTGGTTCTTGTTGGTAGACTCTGTAAATCTTTTTGATGGAGCCATTCTTAGGACTACCATAAACTAAAGTAAACTAAGCTAAGCTAAACTCAAGTAGAGAGGAGTAAGAGAAAGTCAGCTTGAGCTTGAGCTGCACCGGGGATGAAGAAGAAATGGAAGGCATTGATCTTGCTTAACGTCAAACTACACCGTACACCGTACATCAACAAGGCCTTTTATTTATATCAGCCTCCTCACATTTGTTTCCTCCACCATCTGATAAACACGGATCCACTTTTTTATATTATATATTTCCAGGCATATTCTCCGCAGTGAATTCATCTCTATCCATGACATGACCAATCGAATCCTCTAATGTAGTGCTTTCTCTCTCTCCCTCTCTCTCTCCCATATCTTGTACACCAACAAACTTTGATCCTCACCCACAAACTCACAAACTCACAAAGAAAAGGTGAATACTGAATACTGAACGGTAACCAAACTACAAACTACAAAACTGTGAATTATATCCAGCAAAGAAATCCCGTAAAAAAGTTATCAAGTTGCCATATATTTTCCCCAACATACATTTTGACACACTTTTCCGTACCACCAGTCTACAGTCTACATCAACTTGCACCTCCTTTGTCTTTCTTCCTCCGAGGAAAGTCGGAACAAGATTTTTCATTCCAATCTCATTCCTAATTCCTGACAATTCCAGTAGATATTTGTGAATTGCAGATTATTTAGAGAGCCAGATGTGCCTTTGCATTAGAAACAAGTGAGCGAGTGTGTAAAAATTGTGGTACAAGGTAATGGTTCATGGTATCACGGTGGTCTATGGGGAAAGAAGCAAAATCCCAAGTTGGTCATTGTGGGCTGACTGGGGACGCGGTTTGTAGTTGTAGATTGTAGAGATGACTTGATAAGTCAGAGTTGACATCAAATTGAGATGGCACAACGAATATAATGTGAAAAATCACAAAATCCTTTACTCATCATTTCCAGCCCTCAATCTTCTGCACACTTGTGACTTTTGAACATTGTACAATTTTCTCAACCTCATTTCCTCAGTTGCCATGACCACCAAAACACGAATCAAACTATTCTATTCCACCCAATTTTTTACGCATCAACGCAAAACCATGGATAATGGATATTTTTCTACAGCATCAATAAAATCCAGTGATTCGATATTCGATTCGATTCATGATTCCGGTCCAAAAATAAAGTTTTAACTTTTCTGGAATCGCTCTTAAACCAGGATTTTCCATTTTTGTTTCCAGTTTTGTGAACAAAATGGACTATGTATTTTTTAAATTTTAGAGTTATGAGCAAATGAAGAATGGTAAATTTGGGGTCCAGGAATTCAAAACAGGAATTTACACGATAAATGATTGAAACAGAGACAAGAGATACTCTAGAGAAAAATGGGTTGCTATGGGTTTTGGTAACTAAAGGAAAAAAGGAAACGGAAAAAGAAATGTATGTTATATTTCTGTGTCAAATATGGATAGTGAATATGTTGTCTGCTGTATGGTGTATGGGATGTGAGTGGATGTTGTTTGTGTGTGAGAGAGGGAGGGAGGGAGGGAGGGAGAGGGGATAAAATGAGGAGTGGGTTGCTAATGATATGAGAGGGAATTGGCGAGTCCCTTGAGGAGAGAAGGGGTGAAGAGTGATTACAACCACCCCAGTAACACACTAACAAATCATTCCCAGCTCAACCAGAACCAATCTTCCTTCCTTCTCTTCTCTTCTCTGCCCCATCACAAGTCCAAAGTCACATTCATTATTCCCTTGCACCTTTTTCTTTGCTGGACAACTCCGTCTCCGTCCTCTTCCCAAAAACATTTTCAAATTGGCTACATGGATAAAAATTAGAGGTAGTGAAAAAAGTAGTAGAAAGTAGATCCATATCTCTCACTTTATTTCTCTCTTCCAGCCACACTCCCAGCTACTCCTTAATAACACTCTGCTCAATGCCGTTCAGTAGTCCCTGAATTCACTTTTCCCTCTTTACTCCACACAGATGGAAAAGTGGGAAATATCCATGTTCAACTCCAAACTCCATCTACAACCTATCTTCCTTCCTTCTCTGTGTGTCTCTCTGTATTCTCTCCATTCTCCATCTCATCCCGTTCCAAATGAATGTATGTAGTGTAGCAGGAAGAAAGTAATCCTACATATAGCATGTAGTAAGTATGTGTAGTCAAAGTATACAACTATAAAACAACTCAAACAAGGAGATTTCTTGCTCCAAAACCCAGGATAAAAATTAGGAAACAGGAGAGAGGAGAGAGAGAGAGAGAAAAAAACTTTTATGACATGATCCAAAACTTTGGTAGCCCCCATAAATATCGACAAAGGGCTGATCAAAATAATTCCCTTGCCAATTCATTGACTTATTCATTACCTCATATTGTTCCACATGAATCATGTAGTAAATGCTCATGATGATGATGATGATGATGATGATGATGATGGTAGTAGTAAAGGGAAGGAGGGAAAGTAAGTACAACTCTGACTCGGAACAATTTAACCCCCGTTGTCTTTTCCCTAAACTCTCAATCTCAATCCAAATCCAAATCCAAATCCAAATCCAACTTTACTTTACTTGTGCATCTACTATCTACTCACTCCTCCACTCTTCCAATATTTCCCTTTCTACTTTATCAGCAGCACATGACGCAATTTAGAATTTCCCAGTTCCGACTCATCTAAACGTGAGAGCAAATGCTCAGTGTTGAGTCCAAAGTCACTCACTCATCTGCTTTCACCCATTCCTCATTCCTCATTACTCATTAGACATGCATTCTTGGCCATGCTACACTAAATTATTCCTTCACTCCCTCTTTATCCCCTCCAGAATCCAGAATCCAGGCACAGAACAGAACACACACAATTCACTTTTGACCTACTGCCTACTGCACAGCGCCAAAAGTGAAAACAAATTCCATGGCTAACCATGTAACCAGGAGAGGAACCTCACAGCTCGCAGCTCTCCCAACTCAAACACACACATAAATCCACTCCGGCTATCATTTTTCATTATTTACAATGTCAAGAAAATGGAACATGCTTCCTTCCTTCCTTTTCTTTTCCAACTAGCAACCAAAATCCCAGCAAAATCTACAATCTACCTCATGAATTCACCAGAGAAAAAGGGTTTTTTTTCCACCTTCCAAAATCCACATACGCAGAATGAAAAAGGAGTGGGAAAAGTTTAGTCTAGTTTTGGGTTTTGGTAAATAAACAACTGTGACATGCGTACCTACGGTACATTTGCAAATGTGAAAGGAGAGAAATAAATATTCGTTAGGAGAAGAAAAGAAAAGGGTTGTCAACTCAATTTCATCGACGAGCGACGAGCGACGAGCAAGGACAACGGGATTTGGTTAAAAAGGAAAAAAGAGAAATAATAATTCAAGTAGAATCTAGAATCTGGATTTATGCTCCCGTCGTTGACTCGCTATTCAGTACACAGTTGTAAGTTGTTACGTAGTTAAGTCAAGAGACGGGAAGAGGAAGGAGAAGGAGTTATAGAAGTAGAGCACAAAGAGAATGGATTATTTAAATATTTAAAAATGGTGAAAAATGAAAAATAGAAGGAAAAATCCTACCTGTGACGCCTCTCTTAGCCGTGGCTTTTATGTACATGTTGAAGGTGAGTATGAAAAAAATTGCGGATAAAGTCTCTGCTCGTCCCACAATCCCAGTAACCTGTACACAAAAACAAAAACAAAACAATCATCAATTCATCAATTAATCATGAAATATTTCAAGCGGAATTAATTATTAATCAATAATCGATTCATCATTGGAAATCCAATTATGCAGTTATCACTGCAGAGCGGGAGGATTCATTATTGAATATTGAATATCAAAAAATTAAAATGACGAGTACACAATGTGTGAATTAATACATGATACTTTATTAGTACACTCTACACTCTATGAAATTTTGTAGGAAACAAACTGCGTAGGAAAACAGAAGGAGAAATGGTCTCAATTTTGTACAAAACAGTAATGATGACGACCGAGTTTTGTCAAGATTCAAGATGATGCTGAAATGGATAGTGAAGAGCGAGAGAGAGGAGGAAAAGTTGAAGAGGATGCTGAATATTATGCAGAAACTAGAAATCCTTTAGATGTAATTAATTTGAGAAATTCCTTTCCTCAGCTTAATTTCCTCGAGACAAAATCCATGACTGTCAATTGTCAATAGTCAATACACATAATCAAGATTCTCCTCCTCATCGTCATCGTCTTTTCCACATGATTCCCCTTTCTTGGATCCTTCTTATTTCCTCTTCTCCTCTTCTCCTCTTCTACTCATCCTCTTGTACAATTCATTTCCCAAAGGACCTTTCTAAGACTCTTCCTAAAACTCTTCCTTCTTTCTTCATTTCCTCACTCTTCCACTCGCACATCTACAAGCTACATCCTCCATAGAAAACAGAACCAGAAACGAGGTTTTTCCTCCACATTGTCAGAGCAGAGAATGCAGAAGAGCAAAGCCACCAAATTCCAAATCAAATAAAATTATTCAGCCCAATATTTTCTCGTTGCATATGTCAAATACACAAAAAAACTCGGACACCATTTTCCGTACTAGTTTAGTTTTGTAGTTGACTTTTCACAACCAGGTTTCCTGGTTTCCTGTGGAAGGTTGTGTCAGGCCGAGTTGTATAGTTGTAGAGTTAAATAAGAGCACGAGGACTTTGATGAGAGTCAGAAGGGGAATGAGAGGAAGAGAAGGCTCATCCTCATCAGAGGACAAGATTCCTTTAATTCGTACAAGTTTCCTTTAGCATCTAATCGAGATTGATGATCAAGTAAATACATCATTTCAATTTGTTTTCTTCTCTTTCCTTCCTCCACCTTTCCTCTCCTCCATAGCCATCGAGTAGAGAGAGAGTTTCTACTCTCTATGGCATCCAACAACAACAAAAACAAGAGTCAGCGACGGAGAAAAAGGACGAGTAGAAAAAATTAGAAAACCTTTGAAAGACTTTGTTCAGTTTTGTTCCTTTGCGGATAATAAATGAGGTAATGGATGAGTGTTTTCTAATGTGATTCTCGGGCAAGAGACTTGAAATCCGCATCAACTACAAAACTACAAACTACGCGTTCACGTTCATCTCCAATGTACGAGAAAAGGGATTGGGAACCAACTAGAAAAAAAGAGCAAGAAGAAGAAGGACGATGCGATGAAATGGAGGAGAGAAGAAAACTCAGAGAGAGAAGAAGCGGAGACAGCTTACAGATTGATCATTCCTATCTTCACAATTTTTTTCTTGTGGGACATCCCAGTTTTTGTCCCACTCTCGGTCGCTCTTGTACGACGTTTCCTCCAGCCCGGAGGAAATAAAGAGAAAGGGAAATCAGAGTGTCGTAGTCAGTAGTTGTGAGTCAGATCTGTTTCCCATTCTACATTCTACAGCCTCTGTCTCCAATTTCCAACCAGCACAAGAAATGGAAAAGAGTTTTCTCCCTCTGAGACTTTAAGAGTGAGGAAAAATGGGATTCTTTTCCCTGTCTCGCTCTGTCTTTGCCTCTTTTCTCCGTGATTCAACTCGTCTGGACTCGATTCTCCTCTCCTCCTGTCTTTGCTTCACTACACCATACAACATCCACCATCCACAATCGGATTATATCAACGCGATGGATACATTTTCCGTTGGAACGAATCCCCACACCCAACAAAGTTGCAGAGCACACACACATTGACAAAAGTTGCATGTTTTATACGCCATGTTCAGCTCTTCCGTACAATACAGAGTATTTCGGAAGAAAATGAAACAAAAACTTGCTTCCTCTCTCTTCTCTCCTCTTTCACGTCCACTCCTTCACTTGATGCAAAAATAAAGGATGCGGAGGAGGAGATTCGGAAAATCGGGGTAATTTTCATAGTCGATTCTAGATTCTAGATTCTATTTCTGTCTGAAGGGACATGTCTTTGGCGTGATTAATGTCCTTGGCTTGGTCGTCCCGAAAGCCGCACCTGGATCTGGAATCTGGATACATTTAGCCACGTAGAAAAATCAAGAAAAGTAGTTGCAGTTGAAAAAGATCCGTTTTGCAAAAAAAGGTTGAAAACTACAAGAATAAAGAGTAGAGAAAAATCCGAGCTGCTTTCCCTTCCTTGCTTCCCATCTCCTAACCCCTTCTTCACCTCTACTCCATACTCACCTTCACCTTCCTTCATCTCCATTGCTCTATTGCCTAGCTTAAATTTAGAATCGGTAGAGTGAGTACGCAGCCAGCTCGAAGCTCGAAGTTCGGAGGACGCAGTCGGAGGGAGCAATTAAAAGGAAATATGGACAGGAACATTTAGAGATGGGAGATGAGATTGGAGAGCAGACTAGAGACTAGACTTTTGCTCCTTCTCCTGGGACCTTTAGTTTAGTTTAGTTATGTCGAGTGTAGAGTGTGGGGGCAGAGAATGAGCGGAGCTCATTCAGCCAACCGATTCCCTTATCTCCTTCCGAATCCTCACTCACATGCACAACTTGTCCGAAAACTTTGGATGAAAAATGGTGAGACGCTAGCAGATTTCTCCTCCGAGACCCATTTTTTGAAATCTCACTCGTCCGAAATTGAGACGAGTAGTGAGTTGAGGTAATAAATTCCAGGAATTCTAGATTCTAGATTCTAGATTCTAGGACAAGAGCAGCTTTACAATTATCATCATCATCCGCGTTTCTCTTGCACTCGGTCCAGATTCTAGTTTCGAGGTTCTGGATTGTAGGTGAAAATTAATTTAGAGTGTAGAGTCCGGAGAAAGAGAAGAAATTGACTGTATGCAGTAGGCACAATAAATAATTGCATGTATTGTAAATTACTGGAGAACGTGTTCCTACAGCTGGCCTGGATCCTGGGTATAATATTATTCCACAGTCATAAATGCCTCCTCTTCTAGCACTTGATCTTGAATGTTGAATCTTGAATCTTGAGCACGTGAGAACGTCAGGACTCGATCAACGATCAAGTTGAGTTGATAGTTGATATTCACAAAATCATAACCGAGTCGGAAGGAAATGAATGTGCAGATTTCTTTGGTGATTCAGATTGTTGAGAGCGAGAGTGAGAATGGAAGAGATGAAGAGAGTGAGGTGGATACACAGCTGCGACGTGCATTTTGAATTGAAGGCGGTTCCTTGTTCCTTGGCTGGAAAAGTGGAAAACTGGAGGAAAAGAGAAGAAGGAATGGACGAGACGATCAAGACGGAATAAATGTGCGACATCACAGGATATTTGTCCATTCTTTTCCTCGTCCTTTTCCTCCTTGTGCCTTGTGACTTGAATATTCAGTATTCATCCCCTGCATTTTTACTCTGTATATTGTATATAGTATGCACAATAACCAATATATCTCCCTCCAGTCTACTTCTAATCAGTCTGATATGCATCACACACGCCCTCCTTTTTGGGTGAATAAACGCAATCAACTATAAATGTGGACACTTTTCATGACGTGAAGCAGGCTGAATGGATATGGATATGGGCTATTACGAATCGCGTCTCTCCATCCAGCTCACTCACTCACTCACTCTCCACCCGCCATTCACCAATCCTCGTGGTACATGGAGCAAACAAGGGAAAGAAGTGTAAGATACGGGCCATTTCCCTCACATGTACGTATCATCAACTACTGCTCACTCCATCGCTCCACATTCTACCTACACACTACACACTACTACTACTACACACCACTGCATCCTCCCAACCATCATTTGCTCTCCTCTCTCTCTGCTCCATACAACACAACACAACACAACATGATCGCTTCTTCTCTTCACTTTACTCAGCATCCGAAAACTGCTCCTCTCTTTCAAGATCGCAAGCAAGTGAGCAGAGGCAAAAGAGAAAAGGAGAGAAAAGTGGAAAAAAGTGAAAAGTGAACAGACTTGAAAGCTTTCAACTTTTTCTTCAAATAAAGCACGTGTACCATAAATTGCCAAAATTGAGGTGACTACAGATTTCTCTCTCTCTCTCTCTCTCTGTTACACAAGGATTGAACAATGTACAACGTACAATCTATTACCATCTCAAATCTCAAATCTCCAATCCACACGCACACAACACAACAGAAGGAAAGGAAAAGTACGGGCAAAACAAGAAAGAAAATCTTTTCCTCTTTTTCTCGCCCTGCATATAAATAAATCCTTGCCCTTACTCCAGCTATCTACTCTTTTACTGTATTACAGTTCACAGAGAAAACTCCAGTTGATATCCAATATGCAATCCATCCAGCTACTTCTACTCCAACCACCCATAACCCATATGCACACCGTCCCATATCCCATATCCACACTCAACAAAAATATATCCTCCAATGAAACGTCTCCAGTTTCGAGACACTTTTTAGGACATTTCCTCTCAAACAAATGACTGCCTTTGCAAAACTTGGGAAATCTCTGTCTAACCTCCACATTCCACATCTACGCATCGTCTTCTACATCCTTTTTCATCAACAACAACATTTTTCCTGAAACAAGAGGAAAAAAATAATACAAAACCCATTTAGGATTAAAAATAGGTTTATCCTGAAAAATTCCAGTTTGTAAATTAAAAAGTATTAGTCCCGTTCGGAAGGCGGGAAAAATTAGAAAGGTGGTGTAAAAATTGACGGGATTAAATATATGATAAAAATGAGGAGAGTTGAAATGCGAACGGATAGAAATTGAGGGCAGGAAGATTTAAAGTTTTTAAGTTGGTGGGGCGGAATGTTCCATCCCGTATCTGGTTTAAGAGTGTTAATAATAAGACAAAGGAGCAAGTGTTGCGAGTTGCGAGTGTTGCTGATCCACACCCGAGAATTTTCTTTCAAGATTTAAGTCAAATGTCTGCCTGCCTGCCTCAACGAATGGATGAATGAAGGGACGGGGAACTGCTGGATTCGGCGGAAGGGCAAGAGAATGAAGAGATCCAGACTTTACAATGTACAAAGTACAAAGATGTCCGGATCAAGTACACAAGCGAAGGAAATGAAGAAAGAAAGAAAGATAGAATGAATGAATGAATAAGAATGAGAAGAGAGACGCGTTATCTTCCCAACGGTGGATTTCTAGGTTCTAGTTTCTAGTTTCTAGGCCCGCGGTAGGGATAAAATGAAACGCTGTCTTTCTTTCTCTCTTTCTCCTTTCTCTTGTCTCTTCCCTTTTCCGTCCGTTTTCCATAGGACTTTTCTCATCAGACGGCGTCTCCTCTCTTCCGCTTCTCTTTATCTCTCACATCTCATTTTCATTTTCATTTTATCCGCTCTCTCACACACTTTCCTATTCCCTCCTCTCAATTCCCCTTCCCTCTCTCCTCTCCTTCAAATACCCTTTTCTTATTTTATCCTCTCTTATCTCCTCCCTTCAAAGTCCCAGGCTAAAATCAGTTGAATCACAATTTTTTCTCATCTTGTTCTTGATCCATCCCGTTCTAATTTCGCCCTGGAGCAAAAGACCAAAAGAGACCAGAGCAGACTGAACCAAAAGGAACATCCAAAGCTAAACCAAGAAAGAAAGAGCGCAACTCATTTCTCATTTCACAACCCAATTTCATGTTTGATGGTGTTCTGTTCTCTGCTGTGGTTTCTCCTTGGATTTTGCTCCACTAATGAAATTGACATTTACGTCTTTCATTACCTCTGCAGACTTCCGTCCTCCTCCTTTCCTTGCATCCCAAGGAGATATTTAACCAACGTATAGCGATATTGCGAGAGCCAAGAGACAGCAGGCAAAATTTACAGCGCTCTCCTCTTCCTCAGAAAATACGGATCCGGATATTGCCGTATTCTGAATTGTGAGTTGTGCCAGGTTTTGGTGAGTTTATTTGACGGGGCAGATACAGAAACTAGAAACCAGATCGTCAGACTCGCTGAGACTGAAACGAGAGAAAGAGTAACATGAAACCTTCTCTCTGTCTCTCTCGTTCCCTTTAACTTTGAAAAAACATGAGCCGGTTGGAGAGAAGAAGAAAGACAGAGAGGAGAAGAACAAGAGCAGAGAAAGGAAAATCCTTTTCCTTCACATCTCGTCTATAAAATGAAACGATCCTGTCTCACTGTCGACTGTCACTCATTCAGTCGGAACTCGGGAGGTCGGATTCGGATTCGGATTTAGTTTCAGCCTCAGTTTCAGTTTCAGTGACGTAACATGATAACATGAGGAGGAGGGACGGAAGACGGAAAAGAATCATCTTCCATCTCTTTTGAAAATGGACAACTCTTCACACAGACCTTTATTATTCTCCATTTTCATTTTCCCCTCTCACAATTTACAGTTGAAGTTTCAAGTGCAGACACTTTTTCAATTGAACAGTGTGGAGTCTGGGCGAGGAAACATTGAACAAACAAAGCTGGAAACCAATGGACCGATGGACCGACGGACCTGCAACTCAATGTTCAAATCCACTCAAAACTCTAAACTCAAAACTCAAAGCTATCTAAACACAACAGATCACAAACCTCCCACCACGTCACCCACCCACCTCACTCCAAACTCAAGTAACAAATGCTGGAGAAAATATCAAAACAGTCGGATGAGCAAGAGCAATAGAGAATGCAGAAAAGAAAGGAGTGGGGATAAAAAAAAGTAAAGAAAGATGAGCCATAAAATATTTGTGGCTGTGAATCCATCTGAGAAATATCTGGAGACGTCGTTGTCGTTGGTTGCGAGTTGATAAAAACAGCTCATGTTTAAGAGTTCCGCTTGGTTTAATCTCTTTCGCCCTGTCTCGTGTCTCGAGTCTCGATTCCTCGTCAGAGACCAGAGCACATGTTGACTTTTGAAAATGCGGCCCATATTTGGACCAAACGAGCCGAGTCTCCTCCCACTCGCATCTTTACCAACGTCTTTGTCCTCCCGAAAAGAGGACAAGGAAGAGCAGAAAGAGCCCAGCACAATAGCAACACTCAACCTTTAGTTCAAGTCCTCAGGTCCAAACAAAACAATACAAAACAAAACAATGATGACTCATACAGAGACAATGATAAGACGTTGAAACATCTGAGATAAAAAATCTCTTGTACTCATCATCTTGTAGCTTCAGTTTGACTCTCTTCTTCTGACTTTCCATTTTCCATCCATTTCTTAGCCCTGGCGAGTAAATTGAAGGCTCCCAAATCCGAAACAGGAAAATAAGGAGCAAGAGCAAGGAAAAAATAGGAATTTGATTAAATATTTATTTCAACCGTTGAATCATGTGGATTTGGAGTTTGGAGTTTGGAGCGAGCTTCAAATTTCAAATCCACCTTCATCTCCCTCCAGTTTTCCCCTTTTACTTTTGCATCTCTGCTGCATCCTCTTGAAAATTTGAAAATATTTTTTTTTTCTCCTGCATTTTTTTCTCTCGGCCTGTCTCATCCGATTTCAAAATGAATAGATAAGCGGAGATGTAGATGTAGCGAGAGATACAGAGAGAAAGAGAGAGCAGGAGGAAAAGAGAAAAGGTGAAAAGGAGGGAGGCACATTGTAAACACAGGTGTAATAAAAATGCGTGTACATATTCCCTGGACGCGCATCAACTGTCTTAACCTTCTCACCCCAGCAGCTTCTCAGGATGGATAAAAAACGGACCAAATTGTACATGCAATTTTCTGGTTTGCTCTTCCTTTGCCAGCATACACACATTTTTCACGATTCATTCATTGATGCATTTTTTAAAGAAGGTAGGCGGATGAAATTACACAAAAATCTTCCCCATACAAGAAATTCGAATCATCCGGAAGATCCCTCCGCTTTTCCGTCCAACATATATTTTTTACCCAAACACAGAATAGACATTATTTAGTGTACTTTGTGCATTTGTATTTGTCCGTGTTTACACATGAACCATCAAAGTAGTTTTCCCTTGACTTGCCCCGCAAACAAGAATTTCATTAACTCCTCATTCCTCATTCATCATTCAGCACCATGTAGAAAGAAATGGAATTAAATAATTGCGCAGTGCCCAAATCTCTGAAAAACCCGGTGCATTTGAATAAAGAAGAAGAGTTAAAAGAAAACCAGATGCAGAGCAGGAGAGAATTTTTCCTTTTTTACGAGTAAGAGTGCATGCACAATTAGCCCAGCAGCTCAAATCTCAAATAGTGCTAGTAAATTACCATGGGGTTTCCGAATCCTTTGTCTTGTTTTTAAATTAATTATGTTCCAGGGAAAGTCAAAGACATGTGGAATGAATCCGTGTGGATCTCGTCATTTGAGGATGGACAATAAATTCATGGCATTTCTTGCTCCCACAACTTTGATTGATTCTTGATCCTTGATTCCTGTCAAGTGTGGAGTGTGCATTTCTCTACTTTGATTCCCCCACTTGAAAGAGATTTCATTGACAGGTCCAATCAAGATGAGAGCGAGAGGAAAGTCAAACAAAAACAAACTATTGTGCAAGTGTAGGATGTAGGAGCAAACATTTTTTAGTTTTTTGACCTACCGCACATTTGTCCGAGTGCTTTTGTGTGTAGTTGTGGTTGTGTATTTCGGGAGGAGAGGAGAGGTGCGTCATTAGTCGCAAGGCAAGAGAGAGAGATAGAAAGAGAGAAAGAGGGAGAGTTAAGCCAGTTGTTCCACGGATTTTGAATACACCTCGTTGGAAATTCCAAGTTGCGTCATGATTTATACGTGCGCTAATTAAATTTTGTGCAGCAAATCAAAAACCGCAGAGAACGGTTATAAATTCCACACTCATTCATTCATTCATCCCACGGCTCCTCTTTCCCTATGCATCATCCTCTCCTTTCTCTTGCCAACAAGAGAGAGAGAGGATGCTTTAGAATTAGACAGAAGAGAATCCTTCTCGCCTACCCACCAAAAACCAAAAATCAGGAGGCAGGAAGACGGAAAGAGAGAACAGTTTGCCCACACAGGAATATGAAACCACCAGTACGGGTTGTGCGGATCGGGAGTACAAGAGTACAAGAGTGAGCTTGTCAGGAAAATGTGCCGTTTGTTTTATGAGGGAAAAGTCGTTCATAAAACAATTTTGTGACACTAATATTCCGGGCTACAAATCCAGATTCAACCAAAAATACATGCACAAATCCCTCGAAATTTAATCCTCAACTCCTCAACTATTTCTCTCATTTATCCTGCCCATCAATCAACCACACCCACACTCACACCTCCTTTCTCCTCTTTCTTTTACTCACTTCAATAACCAGTACAACTCAACTCAACCACAACTCGAAATTTCCCTAAAATATCCACAGCACAACTTTTTTTCATATAAAAAACCCAACATTCCCATTTTCCATGCAAAAAATTGACTTTTAACCAATTCTGCTTAACTTGGACGCCGTTTAAAATTTGCCGGTGGATGCCATTTCTATTTTATATTCTTGGGCCTGTGATGATTAACATGGCATACTTTATGACACTTTCCTCGGACACCACAATTCACCTCTTGTTCTACGCGACGCATTCCATCCTATTCTACATGCCAAAGACAAAGGCAAAGACAAAGAAAAGAGAGAGAAATACATTCCAGTTGAAATTACAGGGATTAGAGAGCAAGTCCGTTTCAAGAACCACGCAGCTCGGTAACAACTCGGTGAAATGAAGGCGCTCTGCCTCTGCCTCTGAGTGAATTTGAATGAAAAGACGGAGAGAGGAATTAATGTTCGTCTCAACTAAAACCTCGGACCAACAAAAGAAACTTTGAAACTTTGAAAATGGCCCTATGCTGGTGGTAGAATCGTTAAATTAAATTAAATGCTTGGACCATCAACCTAACTGTTTGAGTTGAAATTTGAAATGTCCTTTGTCCTTTGTAATAACAAAAGGTAAGAGTATAATACAGATATTTGAGTGGGTAAAAGGAGAATGGACAGGGATTCTCAATTCTCCATCTCCTCACTCCTGGACAACTGAACAGCAGAAGATCGAGAAGATGACAAGTGTTACAAGATGGAGCAAAAGTGTTTGTGAATGTAAAGTGAATGATTATCATGTAATGTCCTGTGATGTGATGTGATGGGAGGAGAAGGAATGAAATGTCATAGTTTAATTTTAGCTGACTTAGTGGAATGTGATAGAGTGGCTGGCAAATGATACAGTACATTCTTAACTCTAAACTCTAAACTGAGGAGGAAGGTCTATGACTTTGTTATTTCTTTCCCCTTTCCCCAGTCCCCAGCCACAAAAACATGTCCGAGGTTCCGAGTTGGAAGAAACTAGTTGAACCTCATCTGAATGTGATGAGCGGAGTTCATCTTACTTACAACTTGCACATCCTACCCAACACACTATTCATTTCTCCTCTGATTTGAATCTCCCTCTCCGACCTGGTCCTGGGTTCTGGAGAGCAAAAGAGCAGAGGAGGAGACAGGAGGACACTTATTCTCATTATCATTCGCCTTATGCTCTGCTCAAAGTACAAAGACAGGAAAGCACATGTTGAGCATTGAGCATGGCTGCAGGCTCTAAAGGATGAAATGTGTCTCCTCCCCTTCTAACTATCTACTTACTTACTCCCTACTTTCAACTTTCAACAACTCCCAGAAACAAAGACGGTTAAATTGCAGAAAAGAAAGAGACATGAGAAAAACTACATGTGATTAGATCCGACTGTCCTCATTCATAACATCTAACATCATAACCGTCCTTTCTCCTCCTCAAACTAAATAAACTCTTGATGATGTGGACATGCATACATTTATTATTACAAATCTCGTCCCACTTGTTTCCGCTTCAAGTTGAATCTTATAACAATTCCATTCCGCCACGTTCCTCCCCATCTCTCTCTCTCTCTCTCTCCCTCTCTTTGTCTCTCAACTAACAAGAAATAAAGGAGAGTGGAATGAAAAAAATGAGAATCCTCCCTCACTCCTTTTTTATTATGAGGTTTTATACGCCTTACTCTGAACATTGAACATGTACAAATGTCGCGAGCAATGTGAACATTCAAGTCGGAAAAGAACCCCTGAAACTCAAGACTCAAGACGCCTTTAAAAGAGAAGCAAGAAATAAAATCCAGGTATACACGGGATTCACAGGAAAGAAAAATGAGCAAAAGAAAAACAGAAGGACATTTCAAAATTAAACATGCTGAAAAGGAAAATTTGAATCTTTAAATTGAGTCTGTCAAATATCAAATATCAAATGTCAACCATTTTTCATCATTCCTTTTCTTCCGTCGTCACTTTTCTGTATCCGCCCTTTTCAAAAATCCTCTTCTCTTCACTCTTCCACCTTTGAGGAAAACGACTCATTTTCATTGCACATTTTCTCGGTTACTTTTACTTTTGCTCAACTTCCCGTTGCTCCGTGTAGTCCGTTTTAATAATAATAATACATGAATCCATATGAAATTTTGTTTGTCTAAACCCGAGCGCCGCAGAAAAATCCTAATTACTGAAAATCCTGTTGCGGGATGACAAGAAGAATAATAACAAATGACACTTACCGCTTCGGTGTGAATGGGATGAACGGCAAAAAGCATGGCAGCCACAAAACTCCCGAGCTCCGTCAGAAAATGAGAGCAAACTCTGAAAAATAAATAGAAAATATTATATATTCAAATGACACCCGGATTCTTCAATTCAATTCTCAATTGGTGCAAAATATGTTGGATTTATAATTTAGAGTAGAGCTAAAACAACTCTTAAAACTCACTGGAAATAGAGGACCGACACGAGCCCGTGAAGAACAACATTTCTGTGGAGAGAAATAGGGAAGAATAATTAATTAGTAGGGTTATTGATTGTGCATTGTGCACTGTGGTTGAGAGTGAGATTAGAGAGAGAGAGAGAAAACTTACATGAGATGGTAGCCCATGGTTTCTAGCCCATGAATTGCATAATTCCACCGGAAGGTGAGGACGCACAAAGGTCTGTACGATTTGTGACTTTGCTCCTGTAAAACAAACAAACAAAATAGGACCAAACAAATTAGTCATCGACATACAATGTACTGGATAACATACATGAAATCACGCATTCCTTTCATCTCCTTTTACTCAGCCCACTCATTCACAAATCAAAATCCAACTGCTCCCGACTGCCGACTCGTCAAAATTCATAATTAATATTCAAACTATTGTATTGACATGGAATGTTTTGGTGAGGATTGAGGATGATTAGTTCAACTTGTCAAATAACAGCAGACAGCAGACAGCAGCGTCATCATGACAACTCTGAAAGGATAAATGATGACTGATGACCTATTCATGGAATCAAAATGGATATGCTAACTCCACCTTGTTTTTCCTAGTTTTGCGCTCTTGTGTGCTCCTACTCTTTCACCACATGATTAATTTCTCTCTTCTCCTACTCCTCTGATTCCGATTACTCTCCCCACCCACACTACACCACACGCAATTCACACATTCCACAGATTGAGCAACGAGATGAAAGGATGAAAATATGACAATAAATTATGAGTCTGAATGAATAATCCAACTTGTCAAGAATTAAGAATGCACTTTGAAACATTTAATTATTCCGTATTTGGTCAATCTGAATACTGAATATTCTGCATAGAAAGAACAGTTGATAAACTGTTATTATTTTATCTTTCTTTCTCCTCTTTTCTTGTTGCTCTTGTCAACTTGTGTTGTTCCTCCCTCGTCCACTCCTTGGATTTGTCTCTACTTGTGACTTGTGACGCACTAGAACCTAGTTGGTCCATTACATTTATATTGACCAGCGGACAGCGGACAGACACATTCATCAACCAGAACACACTAATTAATTATCTTCCATCCAACAACCGCAACCACAACAAGAGTCAAGACTCAAGACTCAAGACCAACAATCTTCCTTTCTTTCTTTCTTCTTTTACATTTACACTGAGCATTGAGCATCAAACTGTAAAAAACCGAAATTCATCATTTCCTTGCTGCACAAAAATGCTCATTTTTCAGTACACGATTGTTTTGCAGCTCCACAAGATTTTCATTTATTTTCCACTTTCAAGTCTATGACCAATTCAATTGTCGATTGTGGATACGTATGAATTTTTAGAGGCTCCAAAATTGGACACGATAAAAACATGCACTTTTTGATTTTTCCATTTTTCGATTTTGCTGTTTGGATTTGTGAATCATGTTGACTTATTTCTAGATTCTAGATTCTAGATTCGAGGGATTACGGGATTTTGGAGCTGTTGTAAAAAAGTCTCATGTTTATATGGATGAGTCGTGGGTCGTTTGGATTTTGGATTGATCTTGGTGGGAGTGGAAAGAATGGGCAGGGAACGAGGATTCTGAAAAGGGATTGGAAAATGGGCTAACATAAAACAGGATTCGGGGAGAAGTGAACAAGAAAATAAAAGAGTAAATTGCGAGTGTTTGCTGTCTAGAGAAACGAGAAGAAGCGATTGTCGATTGGATTTGATGACAGGATTCGGCTAATTGTGCTGGGAATCCGCTGGTTGTGGAAATGATGATGAGATGAGGTGATTGGAAATAAACGCCCTTGCTCTACAAAATGAGGACAGAGACCAGACCAGACCAGAGCACAGACCAGAGCAGAGAGAAACATGTAGGACAAGGAATTTAGAAGAGACACATGTTTCAGAAATTCCTCACCGATTCTCCTCTCTCACGAAATTCTCAACATACTTTTCCTGTTCTGTTCTGGACTTGTGTGATTGCGATACGCGATTAACAATTAGCCGCCAACCAGTGAACCAGTGAACCAGTGAGTTGTTCAGCTTCAAATATTTGTCCTCTTTCCTCTTCATTTTAAAACGAGGATTTTTACATGTTCAAAATTGGCAATTAACATGTGAAAGTGGTGTTCTCTGCTGGATCCTGGGTGTGACAGAGCAGAGAGAGTAGACCAAGGAATCCTGAGTGAATATGGGTGTGAAAATGGAGGGAGGATGACATGAAATCATTTCAAATTTCAAGATGAGTCAAAGACAAAAGAATCAAAGAATCAAAAGAGAAACGGGGAAAAAGGGAGTGGGGTCAAATTCGGAATGTTGGATTTGGAGGAAGGAATTGCTACAGCATGTGTTTAGATGTGTGTGAGTGTGCGGAGAGAGTCAAGTCAAGTCGAGTCGAGTCAAGTCAAGGTACAAGTTGTCTGGGAGACAACTGGTAATGCACAGTGTTTTGTACATTTCTACTCTTCTGCTCCGCAGCTCGGTGGAATGATTCAGAGTCAAAGGTCGTAAATAACAAGATGAAATTGGAATTTTTTCTCAAGAAACAAGAAACAGCAAAAGAGATTTCTCTCTCTCTCTCCTTGTTCCAACTCTCGTCTTTCAGGTTACTCGTTTTCTCCCGTTCCTTCCGTCTCCTTGCTCTTTTATTTCTATTTCTGTAAGAGTGTGAGTTGAAAGGTTTGGTCCACATGTGGAAAGTTCAAGTTGTGTGTAGATTGTAGATTGTACATGTCAAAACTGTAGAGAAATTCGTCACGTCCAGTCCCAGCAGATTAAAAGCAAGAATGCACACCTAATGTCAGTGAGTGAGTGAAGAAGAGAGAGAGGGAAGAGAGTGAATGTTGAGGGAGTGGGAAAGATTGGTTGGCTTTTCATATAGCTCTCCAGAGATGCAACCAACAAGACTGGAGACAAGATACGATTAGACTCGAGACTCGAGACTCACCAATCCGATACAGCCCAACTCAAACACACACAACACACAGGAGAAGAAGGAGAAAGTAAAAAAAGACGTGGAAAAAGATCCGACTGTCCAAAATGAGAAGGAGATACATAGAGTTTGTAATAATAATACAAGTTTCCTTCCTTCCTTCGCTTTCTACCTCATCCATCCAATGCGAGCCCGAATCCTCATCTATTCACATTACACCGGAAACAAGGAATGGAGTTTCTCAGAGCACAGAGCACCAGGCAACACAAGACAAGACAGACAATATCTCTCGCTCTTTATTTCATCTCCACTGGGAAATAATGTAGATACTCACTCTGACTCTCCATCTCTCTCTCTCTCTCCTCTCTCTTACCACGGGCATTTACACAATTTAGTATCTATTCATTCCGAATCCTCCACCAATCACCATACACGCACAGCCAGTCCATTCCTTCTTTCACTCCGCATCACAACTTTCCATCTTCCACAAATTCCCAATCCCAGTCTTCTTATCAAATATCAAATATAACATATGCCATGTCCAACTTGTAAGTGGGAGGAGCTGGAGCTGGGAAACATGGAAAAATAACCTTCCATTTTGGCGGTATCCTCCAAATGTTGCCTGCAAAATTGGACAAATTCAAAAATATCCATTTCGGATTCAAATTTTCCTCCACACTCATTTTAGTGACATTCCCTTTAGTGCAAATCTTGATGAGTGATGAGTTTTTAAACCCACGCTATTTTAGATAATTTGACGGCTTGGACCTCCAAACCTTTATATGGAAAAGCGCCACAGAATTTAAAGACTAGTAGAAAAATCCAGTTAGAAATCCAGTGCCGGAGCCGGTGGATCGTCCCACATTCAATTCAAATTGAACAAGGAAGAAGGATATTTAACAGTCTACCTTGTGTTTTCTTTCTTCTTCCCGCTGCATCCGACCATCCGACCATTTGAAGAGGATATAGAATGTAAGACACGAGTAGACCAAGTTGACCCTTAGCAAAAATAAACATGCCCGAGGACGTACTGGTACCTTTGTAAATTAAGACGAAAGGAAAGAATTTTGTGGTGAAACCCTGTCAATTCCTCGTATTAAAATTCCACGTTGTTTGAGGCTCCTCTTTCCTGTTGAGGAGAGACGGGGTTCTTGGTATCCAGTGCGAGAAATTATATTTATTTCTGGATAAATTCGGTCCGGATAGTCAAAGTAATTTAAGACGAAAGGAATTGTGGAGTTGTGGAATTCTGGCCAGAGGAGGAAGAGGAATTGGGAATTCTGGACAAGAATAGCCCCTCGTCTTGGTCTTTTTTGGTAGTTAACGGGATGGAAAAGGACGTGAATGTAGAGATGTATAATTGGTATTTGCTATTTACTGCAGGACAAATCCATCGGATCCTCGTGGTCCATTATCAAGAGGAGTGATGCCTAGTTTTCTACTTCCTCGGCTTCTACTCTCTCTCTCTCTCTATTTTCCCCTGCCTCTCTGCTCCCTTAAAACAATTCCCAATTTTGGCCAGTTCCAGTTTCCAGTTCTAATGCGTAAATACATTTTGATATGTGCCCACGGGAAGACTGGGAGACTGGCAGAGAGAGCGGGAGCGGGGAAAGAGAAAGCAGAGGACGTAAATGAGTAGACATAATACAGACCCACAGTTTCTCGGACGAGAAAGCGCCTGAAGGACAAGATAAAACATTCTTCTCATGAACTCAACTAAGAATCCAGTCCAGCCCAACAACAGAGAGCGGGATAAAGAAGGAGTGGAGGAACTAAACTGGCCTCCGGAACAATTATCTAATTCGCCTTCCCTTCCTCCACTCGCACTCGTATTCACACTCCTCTCCACTTTCCCCATTTCCCAACTCCTCTCCGCTCATCCACTCATCCACTCAAAACATGTTTCGTGAGGAATGATGAACACGGAATCTAGGAATCTACCTGCTACTTCCACCAATAAATATCACTCGATTCACTCCAAAAGAAAGAAAGAAAAAACACAAATCTCCAGTCTTGTTATTATTTTGGAGATGAATCCGAGAAACGTAAAGAATTAAAGTTATACGGAAGCAGACAGAGAGGACGAATACAACATTTGAAATGAAAGAGCGCGCTGGATGAGCATTGAGTATGTGAACAAATGAGAGTAGAGAAGATGCTGCGGCACTAAAATCCGAATACACAAATCTGGATCTGGATGGTGGATGAATAAAACTACAGGACTTGTACACTTTGTTACTGATTTAACACCTTTTTCATGATCATGTCCCCTTTTCCTCCTCACTCTCGGTCTCTGTACCTTCCTGCATCAAAGAAAGGGAAGGAGGAGAAGTAAAAGGTTCGGCCATAATTCACGGACAAACACTCGTATTTTTCAACTCAACTATGTTCTGTTCCGTCGTGTTCTGTTATGCGGATGCTCCAAGCTATTTTAGTGTACAAAGGCGGACTTTTCCCACTCTTTTTATTATTCATCGTGGGCGGGCATTGAGGATTCACCTCGGGGTCCGTGTACAAAACCGTGGATGGACATGGACACGAGGAGGCACAAGTCACAAGGCACAAGGCATTGGTCTAAAAACTAGCTCTTACATCTTACATTCTGCGAGCCTCAGATGGTTTCTCAGCCTCTGTGAAACCAGCGTCAGGGCTTCTGCTCCTTCCTCTTCCGAATCCTCTCTTTGCATTCTCATTCTCATTCTCATTCTCATTCTGAAACTGATATTGCTACTGAAAACTGAGAAGGAAGACGGAGTTGGGTTGCTGATATGTCGCGTCTTCACATTATCCAGCTCATTTATTCCTCTTCTTTATCACTTCCTCTCTCTCTTTTTTCTTTTGCTGTTGCATCCGTCGGATCATTCCATTTTCTCCTATTCGAGCAACATGATGATGGTGTGATGCAGGATAAACTTGCACACACATGAACTCGTTGTTTCCATGTGAGTCTGAGTCTGATGTTGGGTGTGAGTAGTAGTACAACTGCTGCTCTTATCCACCAGCTATCAGCTCACAATGTCCTCAATATTTCTTGCTTTTTTAGTCCGTCTTTCTCCTCCTCCTCCTTCTTTTTGTGAACATTTAGCTCTACACTTTCTCTTGCTCGTCCGCATCTCGGTCTGCTTACTCCTTGCTCTTTCCTCCGACTTGCAAGTTCACCAGTTACAAATTTATCCCTCTTCACCCGCGTACCTTTTTTCTACATTTCTTTCCGTCCTCTTCCATTTCCTCTTGCTTGCTCTGACATTAGCAAATTTACTTTGACTATCACGCCCAACATCCAATCCATTTTTTCTCCCCTCTTTCTCCGTCCGCTCTCTCTCTCCCATTTACCATTTACTCATTCTGCACACATACACATAAACACTCAGACACATTCAGTCAGCCTCTCCTATTTCTCCAGACTCGAGACTCTAGACTCTAGACTCCAGACTCCAGATCCACCCCATTCCTTTCCTTTTCTTCCCATCAACTCTATTTTGTTTCCTTTTCTGTTTCTTCTACTTGAGTAAACGAAACATTTACACATTAGCCAAACTCCACACAGAGAAAGAGAGAGAGAGAGAGAGAAATTCTCTGGATTCTCGATTACTGCTACCCTTTCTGTTGGATGGATATGGATGACGCTTGACGGTTGAATAGAAAAAAGGAGTGAAGAAACAAGGATGGAGAAAGCGAGAAAAGAGAGGAAACTTTCTAACCTAACCCCATAGCATGTAGAATGGAGATGGAGATGGATACAGGATCAACTGGGAAGAGACGAGAAAACTTTTACGTCTCAAATGGATAATGGCGCACTTACCGATGAAAGATTATACCCACTCACAAATAATATAAATTTTTATCTACTTACAAACTACAACACACTACAATATTTTTGTCCTCCTTCTTTCTTTTTCCTCTTGCTCCGGCAGAGTTCTGAGTCAACCTGGATGAAAGTATGGCGATGGAGTATGGAGTACAAAAGAGGAGAGGAGAGAGGGAAAAGACAAGAGCTACTTGCTACAAAACAACAATACTCTTTGAACAATAATAAACTTGTGTTTTGGACTCGAATGAAATTTTACCTTCCATTCCTTCTCCTCCCAAAGTCCTATCAAAAAATAACAAGAATAATGAGAAGAAGCGGGCTAATGGAAACTACTCTATAAATTTGTCTTACATCTCCAGCTTCTCCAGTTTCTCCACTTTCCCACTTTTCCACTACCGTAAAACAAATAAAGGGAGAAATGAGATGAGAATGGTTGCTGGCTCAGTGTGGAGTAGAGTGAAAGAAGAAGCGAGTGTGTGAAATGAGAGGAGGGAAAGCCAAGGTGAAATCCAATATGAGCAACCAGGTCGTCCTAGAAATATGAAACGTAGAGAAATTTTCACTCTCCCAGCCTCCCAAGACCAAACTCGGCGCTCACCACTCCACTCTACTAGCATATCCACTTCTTGAAAGCATATTTCATCTCTCTGCTCAGCAGAGAAAAGTACTAGAGCTCTCGACTACTCACGACTCTATAATTCTAAACATGTAAACTGCGTCTCGGCGTCATCTCACACCAAAACACCAAAATACACACAGCAAACTGTCTCATTAACACTCTGCACTTTCCTCATCATCCTCAAACGTAACAAGTCAACGTTGATGAATTAAATTAGGATTTGGAAGGACGAAGCAGTAGAAAGTAGAATGTCAAAACTAATCAAGTTTCAACACCACTTTCAAAAGGCACCATTTTTTAAATACGGAATAAATTCTGTGCTATAAATTGTACAGCGAACAAGGAGAGGATGAACAGAGTGGCGAGCGGGAGTAAATAGTGCGAGCACATGTTGGAGCATCCAACTGTACAACATGAAATTGAGGAGAAAGAATCCCTTTTGTTGTTCATGTGCAGACGGAAAACACATTTGGATTCCAAGTACACGGAATTTTGTTTTTGGTTTTTCCATCCCAGTCTCAAAACTCAAAAATGGTTGCACAACTCCATTTCCATTTTGTTTTTCATTATTTCAAATTCAAAAACACAAGAAAGAAGAAGAGGTAAATTGTGTTGGATATGCAAAGGAGCGTAGAGCGTAGGAAACGAACCAAAAGACAAAAGATAAAAGATTGCAGACGAGAGAAGAGGAATCACATAAAATTCCTGATTGTTTCCTTGACAAGCCAAAGTCATTGAAATGGAAACAAGTTGATAAAAGTCCTTGTCAAGATTGAAATTGAAGGATGGAGAATGTAGAAGGGATCCTCACCACTTGACTCCACTCTCCACATTCCACATCCTCACATCCCGCATCCTCCCTCACTCGCTCTTTAGATTTAGTATCTGTTGATCCACTCAGTCCCATTTGAGCAGTTGCCGGGAAAACAAAGTGCCAAAACAACAAGACGTACAATTTTAAGGCTGCACTGTGAGCATCACAAGGAACGTGGACGTAAAAATAAAAGTAAATTACGATTCCGAATCCGCCCGTCCGATAGAAGAAACATTGAATATCAATGATCAATCATCAATGCAATGTGCTATAATAAAGTGTGAGCAGAATGAGAATGAAAAAGACGAGAACAGATGAAAAACGGGATGGATCCAGATCCAGATTCCCATTACCTGCGATCCGCTTCTTTTTTTTTCTCAGAATCCCCGTTTGCACCATGGATTCAGAATCCGACTCCTTTTTTCATTTCATTTCATGTTCATGGTTGAGCATTGAGCATTGAGCATGATGAGGAGAGAGACAAATGGATCTCCGTGTTTCTACTTTCTACTCATATCAAACTGAAAGTGCACTTGAGCTAATGCGTCCTCAAACAATGTGAATTTAGAATGTAGATCAACCACAACTACACAAATCTGCAGCAGAAATGTAAAAGTGGTTTTTTCATCCGTTCGTACAGTCTGGATTCTGCGCCGCACAAGGATCAACCGCGGGTGATAAATTTAGATATCTCTTTCACCTGTCCTCCGCATGGAGACTGGAGAGGCGGAAAGAAGAGAGATGAATCCAACGAGTTTGAGTTTCCTTTTCTATGAGCAAATGTGTGCAGAGTGCAGAATGCAGAGTGCGGACGGATTAGAGCCAAGAAATCGTACGGAGGAAATTTGAAATCAAACCCGAGTTTTCCATGTGGATTCAAGGATTCAACCACCTCAGTTTGGAGTTTGGATGGACAGGCAGTTATGTTGTTGTTATCCAGGTCAATAGTGACGCAGATCCACCGTCTACTCTCTCTCTCTTCTAGACTTGTAGACACAAGTGAAAAAAACAGAAACCTTCTCAATCCAAAATATTTTCCTCTCTCGAGTCTCGAGTCTCGACTCTACTTTTGTGAACAAGGGGAAAAGAGCGGCTAGAAAAGGCCAAACAGCTCAAGCTGTGAAGTATAAACAATGGCTGAAAGCTCGGTTGTTCTCTATCTATCAGAAGCAGAAGCAGAAGGAGAAGCAGAAGTGGAGCTTCTAGATTGTAGATTGTCGAGTGTAGAAGAACAAGTGCATGTGGAAAGGGAGAAACCTGCAAGAAAAAACTGGAGCACTTGAAACTTGAAAGATTGACAAAGAGAGAGAGAGAGAAAAGGAGAGAGAGTCTCGTATCATGCACACACTTTCTCCATCTCCCTTTCTTCTTCTTCCCATCCATTTTTCACATACATTCACAAAACAAACTTTTTTCACAAATTTCCTCCTCTACTTTCCACTCATCCACAAACTTTTTCCCCATCCAGCCAAATGCAGCAGGGAAAACCGGGGAAACAACAAACATTGCGGAACTGAAAGAGAAAAGAGTTTTCAGTTTTGAGTTACACACAGACAAAATTTATAACAACAACAGGACGCGAGATTAATCCGAATTCTGAATTCTGCTCAAAACAACACAACACGCCTTCAAAATGCAAACATGATTTGTTGTTTCACCCCTTTTAAACCAACACACAATATTCCGGAAAGGAACAACAACTCATCAGCCATCAGGATTTTACTTGTTTCAATCCGCACTCCCGTTTCGGTGCAGATGCGAAACTAGGCAAAAGAACAAAAAGCACCTTAAATTTCCCCGGCTTGAGTCGGCTAGTTAAATTATGAGTGCACGTTGAATATTGAGCATTGAGTATGCATCCAAATGTCATCACATGACACCAGACAAAAGAGATAAAGAATGAACAAGTGGTGGAAAATGTGACGATTTTTCAATTTGACTAGTCATTTTCGGGCCGAGCTGTAACGGTTCTGCACAGTGCACAGATAAAAACCAATAAGCTCCTCATTTATTATTATTATTATTTGGCAATGGGTAAAAAGAGAGAAGAAAGAGAAAAGAGAAAAGCGAAGACAAGAGATGGAGAGGAGTGACGGAGAAAAATGAGGAGCAGTTGACGTGCGAAGATTCAAAGAGTGACTCAGGAGACAAAGATTATGCGAAATTTTCTCACTGGCTGCACTTCATTTCCATTGCAGATGAAACACATTAAGTTTTTTTCCTTCTCTTTCTTTGTCTCTCGTTTCTTATCCTTGGAAATAATGCATTCAGTTTTTGGGGTGTCTCTTTTGTGTCTTGTGTGTGAAGTGAGCCAGGAGAAAAAGTACTTGAGGACTTGAGGATGGCTGCCAAGAGAATGGCGAATACATTCAGAGATTCCACATGCAGATACTCAGATACTGTAGAAATGACGAGCCTCCTCTTTTCCCTCTTTTATTTCATCTTGTTCTTTTCCTCGGATTTTTCCTCCTTCCCTCGTCCTTTCTGATTGTGGTAAGTTGTGGAGTTGGCGGATATGAAAAATGTAAGGTTGGACAAGTTCTGTTTTGGCCTGTGTCTAGTGTCTAGTGTGTACGTGAGACAAAGGCGGTGCATTGTACATTGTACATTGTGGACGGAGAATGGACGGAGATGGATCAAGATAGAGAATAGAGAGCGAGCAAAAGAGTATGAGGAGATAAAGATGACAATAAATGTCAAGGAGTTTTTAAATAAAAAAGGGAGAAGAAAACTATTGTGGCAAGGGAAGGTAGGAGAAGAGAAAGCGAAGAGGGAATTTTTTCCATTATGCATATGCACATGCTTTGCAGAGCAGAGTAGAGAGTAGACGGTGAATGGGGAATGGGGAATGGTGAAGGGCGGATGGTAAATGGTGAATGCTGAATGCATAATGAATTCTGGGACAAAGGACGATGCTGAAGAGAGAAACGTCTGTATGCGCCACTCTTTTCCTTTCCCCACACTCACTTTCTCTGTACAAAAATATAAAAGTGTGTAGAGTGTAGACTGAAACTACAACAGCTACTTTCTTTCTTTCTCTCTTGCTTTTCTGTTCTGTGTTAGTTATTTTTTAGTCGGTAGTCGGGGAGTCATACGGGAAATTCATCGAGGAGGACGACCACGGAGAAAACACATTTTTGAGAAAATATTACCACCCAACAAAAGTTATTGTATTCTGGGGGCAAAAGGTAACGGTGTCCTCTCCTTCTCCTACGTCTTCCCCGTCTTCTCCGACTACTTTCCCCATCACCACTTTCTCTCTCTCTCTCTTTCATTTTCCTACAGCAACCACTATTTATAGCTCCTTGTTCCTTCTGCTCCACAACCATTCTCCATTCTCCCAACTCCCAACATATCTACTATCTACGCCCATGGATACAACAGAATCAAATTTACATTTTCTACTCCTCGTCCGTCCTTCCTCTCTCTCTCTCACACACAACTTCCACTTGCACATTTCTACACATTTACTCTCCTCTAATTCATCCTCAAGAAATAACACAATGTTTATTCTTTATTCCCTCTCTCTCTGTCTGTCTGTATCATTTCTCCCAACTAAGTTTTTCCCATTTATAATTTGCCTTAACTTATGCCATTTCATGTTATGAGAAACTCATTTGCAGAGGCAAATCCTTTTTTTTATTTCCACATCCACTTTCCCTCTGCACAGCTGACACTCTGAAATCTCAAATCTCAAAACTACAAACTTTGCGCAAACTTTTCCAAATTAAATCTCGGCTGAAAATGTCATAATTTTGATAATTACTTGCCTACTCATTTAACTCACACATACATACATACAAATCATTCCTTACTCTTTTCTCCTACATTTTTCTAGTTTCCGTCTAGTAACTTTCAACATCCCGCCACAGTTTTATTTTTAACCTTGAACCTGGGCCAGAAAACAAATGTTAATTAATCTCTCTTTTCACACGTCCATTTTCCAAATTCCAAATTCGGAACTTGTTGTAGAGATTCTAGATTCTACAATTTATTCTGCAAGCTCAATTTTGGATTGGCAAGTAAATATCAAATATCCGAGTTCCGGAGCATTCGCTTCCAGTGGAAAGAAGAGAAAGAAATAAAGGATGAAATGAGAATAAAGGGGAAGATGGATGAACCTTTTTCAAAATTCGGAAACTATGTGATTGGGAATTTGAATGTTTTAGTGGCAGAAGGAGGAGGAAAATATGGAATATGGAATGAAACAAGGGATGAGGAATTGTGCGCGATGGTGAATGGTGAGTGAAGAAAACTACATCAGACAAAAGCACAAGGCACAAGGAGACAAAGAAAAAGAGCAAAGAGAGAGAGCCAACCAAATAATTTCGAGTAATAAATTCAGTCACCGTAATCAGATGGAAGCAATAAGTTGGTAGTAAATAAAATCAAATGTCTTTTCTTCTCATTTCATCGCACGCTCTCTCTCTTTCTTGAGATTATGGGGAAAAACATGATGGAATAAATTAAATTTCCCTTTCCATTGTTCATTGTAATGCAAGTGCTAAGAGAAAAGAGAAAAGAGAAAAGAGAAGGAGAATTTGACAAAGATCACAAGTTGAAGAATTCCACAATTCAAATCAGATCACAGCCCACAGACTTTTATTATTTCACGTACAATATATTTTCATCCTCCTGCTCAAAATCCTTTGCTCTTTCTCTCTCTCTCTCTGCCTCTCCTTTATTAATATTATTATTATTATTATTATTATCGGATAAAGCACTCCATGTGCATTTTAAATCACCCCAAACCCAGCAAAATCTCAACTCTACTCTACTCTACTCAACTCAACTCTATTCAAATGTGGAGAGCAAAGGAGAGCCGTGGATTTATTATGAGAAAAACATGATTAGCATAGAGCATAGAGCATAGGAAATGGATATAAATCATCTTCTAGTTGTTCTTGCGCTGTCCACCAGAGTCATTTTCATGCTATTCTAATTATTCGTACTGTTCCTTCCAAGGTTTTAAGTCCCAAAAACTATAAAATGAATGCAACATGATTGTTTACTGTACGTCAACTGCGTACAGTTGTTGTGTTGTTGTGAGCGAGCTGATGATGTTTGGATTCCTTTTCTCGTGTCATGTTGGATTTCGTGTGAAAAAAACGAGTTTTCATGACAGGATCCGCACTAATGTGTAAATAATGGGTGAGCGTTGAGTGTTGAGCTTCTACTGGAAACTGAGAGAAACAGAGAGAAAGGATGTCATCTGCTCTACTTTTTCTACTTTGTCATTGGCTGGTGATTCTAGATTCTAGCTTCTAGAACAGCTAATGACTTGTACATCCATCTCCTTTATCTTCCCGTCCCGATTAAAGTAAACTACAAACTACACACACACTACACATGTATGTACATATCCTCATGATAGAAAGAAAAAGAAAGCGAGAAAATACACGAACCTTGTTCATGGGAGTTCCCCAAAAGTCGTTGAAAAATAGGTTTTTGATGGGAGTTTGTGGTCTCAGGTCTCTGTTGTCTCGAACTGCGGACATGTCATCAAAGACAAACCCGCAATTGAGACTGTTGTAGTAGCACAAGCTGCATGTAATGATAATCACAGCGCAGTAAACTCGACTCAGCCCCATGTTCTGAAAAGAGAGAAAGAAAAAACAAACAGGATTATTAGACAGTTACTTTCATCATCATCTCCTTCTCCTTCTTCAAACTCTGAAATATCAGTGTAATTATCATTAGTTGTTCTTGTTCTCCTTCTCCTCTCCCTATCAACTATCAACAACAAGAAAAGGAATCAACAAACGCAACATTTTGTATTTCTGCTCCACACTTTCATACTTAATCTATGCATAGAAAATCAGAAACAGTTTTCCCGTTTGACAGAAATGTGAGTGGAGGTTTGACTCTCAGAGTAATGAATTTCTCAGTCTCTGGAACTCTGGGATTTTCACCTGTAACCCAAAAGTGGGCAGAGGGAGAAATGAGTGAATATTTTAGAGGCATAATTATCCTCCAGTGATTATTTAGTACAAGTCGAGTCTAGTCTAGTCGTAGTCTGGACTTGTTGGATATTTGAGAAAAAGAGTAGAGCGCGATACAGGAGAAAGAGAGAGAGAGAGAGAGTTTTTATAGGGGCATAAAAGTTGGGCGGTGAGTTAGTGAGTCAGTGGCGTCCGTAGCAAGTGTAGCGTAGTTTTGCTACTCGGACCATAATAATAGACTATTTATTCTAATAGCTTGTAGCTACTTGAACGCTTGAACCTAACCTAGCGACCGCTGTGTGCTCTTGTGTTCGCACGGTAATTGCGCTCTGTGCTATTCAGTGGATTTTATGACTAAATGAGTTGATTTCGTGGACAAGTCTCAAATCTCAAATCAAGGAAAATTCTCTTTTTCAACCGAGGCTGTTTATTATTTCCCGTTTATCCGCTTGCTCCTTGTTGATTGTTGATTTCTCCTTCCAAAAGGATTGGTAGGAGAAATCTCAAAGCTCAAAACTCAAATCCTTCAGCCTTTCATTTTTCCACCTTCACAGTTGAAAAGTATAATGGTCAAAAAATCAAAAAGTCAAGCATAGAAACCATGGAAAGAGAGAGGAAATGGGTAGTATGTAGAATGTGGAGTAGTGGGAGGGGAAAGGGGGAATGAGAAAAGGGAGGCTCAAACTAGCTTGGTAAACGCAAGAAATCCATCGATTAGAGTAAAAAATATGGAAAAGAGATAAGGTGCTGTGTGTAGGATTGAATTGGGCATAGGTAAGAATCAGACATGAGCGGTTCGTGGAGAAAATGTTGATCCAAGCGGAATATCGCATGACTTGCCCTCTTAATCACATGAGCTCACTTACTATTTTCACTTGTGAAAAGTAGCTACCAACCAAATCCACCAGAAACACCACCATTCATTTTGGGGGCTTTTGGACTAGATCTAGAATGTAGAATCTAGAATCTAGACTGGACTAGAAGGTAGGAAGGTAGGAAAAAACCCCTCCCATTTCCATAAATGCATAATAAAATAAATGGGAGACAAAAGAAGGGAAATATCCCAAGGAAACTTTTACACATCTCGGCCATGAGCCAGGAGCATGAGAAATCAAATATCAAATGATATTGTACAACATGGAAATTATTTTACATTTACTTTCTC
This sequence comes from Sminthurinus aureus, assembly GCA_034698265.1. NCBI lineage: Eukaryota > Metazoa > Arthropoda > Collembola > Symphypleona > Katiannidae > Sminthurinus > Sminthurinus aureus. The sequence goes on from JAQGBH010000063.1 coordinate 46,287, forward strand.
TCAATCACAAACTGGAAAAGGAAAGTGCAGACAATAGACAATGCCACACACAAAATGAAAGCTGTCTCTTCTTTGAATTGCAAACTAAATTCCTTGAAGCAATCCGACCAACTCAAACGATGAGACCGGGATCAAGCCCTGAATAACCAAATTACAAATGGCGTTTGTACATGTTTTATCTTTATCTGCTTTGTCCATCAACTTGTGTGTTGTGTGACAGGCAGTGAAGAATGATCATAAAAGTGACTTTTCCCTGTATCCCTCAAGGAGTGCAAGGAAATGTCTGGCATATGTATTGTCCTTTCAAAACTTGTTCTGGCACTGGTTTAAAATTGTAGGCAGATCCAGAATCCAGGGTCACTTATGGATATGATTTAAATTATTCCCCTCGAGCAAAACCTTGTCCCAAAAAACCAAAGTTGTTACTCATCCTCTCTTGTCTTTTTTTATCAAGAGTCAAAAGAGTCCTGAGTTGTTTGCAAAACAAGAGGGAACCGAGAGGAAGAGAGGCTGGCGGATGAGGAATATTTGCATAAACTGAACCTGAACATGAGCGGAAGGAGACAAAACATGTGCACACACTTGATACTTGATACTCGATACTCGGAGCTCGACAGTAAAAAGGCGGGATAAAGACATTTACCAATTTTGAAAGGCTAAGAAAAAAAAACGAGACTGATTGTGAGCGGACTGTTCCAAAACCAAAAGGGATTGGGGGTTGAAAAGTGGAAGACGAAGACGAAGGGGAAGGGAAGGACAGAGAAAAGTAGAAAGGAAGACTTGAATTTGCACAAAGAGGAATCAGCAAAGTGTGTGTGAATGGAGTTGCGGTATTTGGTATTTGGGAGCGAGGACTCCTGCTCCTTGCCAAAAGGATTAACTCATTAAAGAGCAAGGTGAAGACTTTGGTGGGCTCAAAACTCAAAATGGATATTCATTAGCGTCAGAGGGAAAGAATGGAAGCCGAGTGCGGCTTGAATTCATGCTCCTGAACGAGCGGTGGGAAGGAGAAGGAGAAGGACATTAGTCCAGAGTCTAGACTCCAGTGAAAGTAGACTTTGATCCATCCAATCCTCCAGCTTCTTTTCTTTGCTCACTCCTCAACCGTAGCACCATGTACGCTTGGACGCATTCCGAGATCTTTTCCAACTTGGAGCACAACTCGTAGCAAAATAGGAGACGTAATAAGGAGAGGAGTAAGGCGCGTGGAAGACGGAGAGAGCAAGCGAGAGAGAGAAACGTCTTGGTTCTCGGTGTGTTTACCTCGTCCTGAGCATATTCAATTCACAGTCCTTCGTATGGTATGGTGAGTAGTGAGTTGTACAAAATAAAGAGAGAGAACAAGGGAAAGCAGGAGATTCTTTGTATGATCCCAACAACTGAACCCTGCTCCTGATCCTCGTTCCATTAACCATCTCCAACACACCTCATTAATTTCCCTTCTCTCAACCAGCCATTCATTCATACATCTACAATCTACACTTTCCTCCCTCCCTCTCTCTACCACAGTCGTCAAAGCAGCATGCTCCACATTCAACATTTTCAACATTCTCATTCGTCAATATGCTCAACTCTCAATTCTCAATAAGACCACACACAACCGGAAATATTCAAGTCTTTTTCACTTGCAATCCCATAGAAAATCTCCATTTCATCAGCTCTTGAAAATCCTGTAAAATATCAAGTAAATTCTGGATTCTGGATTCTTGATTTTGGTTCTGATTGTTCATTTGATTCCAGTTTCAAGTTGGAGTTGTGGCTGGATGAATAATTTATGCAACTCTGAGCTCTGACTCATTGAAACAGTTACTTTAGCAATTACTTTTCATCCAAATGACAAATGACGAGAGGCAGACTTCAACTTGGTTTTCCTCTGTTTGTTCTACATGAGAAAGTTGGTGAAAGAAAGTGTCCTGAGACGAAGAATCAAAAAAAGTGTGGAGATTTTCTCTCTCTTTCTAAATTCTTTGTTATTTGTTATTTGTGTCTCAGTTCGGAACTTGTCACTGTTCCTTCCGGGATCTGAATTAGTCAGACCTGACATGATGAATACACATTTACTTATTTTGGCTGAGAAAAGAGGGAAAGGAGAGGAGAGGAGCAGAATGGAAGTAATGGGTGCTTGAGCTCTGGAACTCTGGAACTCGCTGGAAAATCTACATGGATTTCCAAGTAACAGTGTGTTGGAGAAGTAGAATGTACATTTATACATCTATAGGTGGAGAAGTTTAGGCTCTTTATGAAGCTCGTCCTCACAACACTCACTTACAAAGGAGTTTGCATTTATTTTCTTGGAAGCGGGACTAAAAAGGAAGGAAAAGTAACTTGTGCTTTGTTCTCTTCCCTTCACTTCACTTCACTTCTCTCTCTCTCTCTCTCTCTCTCTCTCTCTCTCTTTCTCTCTTTCTCTCTTTCTCTGCCTCTGTTCTGTGCGCCATTCACAAGTTGGTATACAAATCCATTATTGCTTCCAACTTTCCGTAATTGAGAGATTGATTGCAGAGTGTTCCACTACACACTGTAATGATGTAATGATGTACACAGCCACTATGGAGAATGGACTCGTCTCCTACAACATGCTACAACGGGAAATTGTGTGCACAAAAAATAATGTGACATCAAAGAGCGCTGTCTACTGTCTACTCTTTTGAGGTTTGAACGGGATCGGATGGCTGGATGTGGATTTTGATACAGCTACTGCTTACCCCTACAGCCTATAGTCAACGCTCTCTCTCTGCCTATCTGCGCCAGATGAATTCATGAGGGTCGCCAAGATACAAACTGAGGATTCTCCATCCATGCTCCATGTACATTGTACATAGCAAACAATAACTTTCCTTTGCTATCAGCTCAAATGGATGTGATTGGAGTCTGGAGTCTAGAGTCTGGCGTATTCGCAACTCATTTGGCTCACCCCACAAAACAAACAACATGATTCATCTCTGTTCATAAGCAAGGAAATCAGGAAAATCAAGGAACTCAAGGAAATCAGAAATGCTCCTTCTCCTCATTTCCATTGATTACTTGATTAAACTTGCCCGAGAAGACATTTAGAACAAGGCGGAAAGAGGAGCAATAAGGACAAAAGCTCTCACTTTCCATTTCCACTTTCTTCACTTTCTTCACTTGAACTTTCAAGCTACAAATGTGATTAGCGTCTGTTGTGTCCTCTTGATTCTTGATTCTTGATTCTTGATGAACCATCCTTTTGTCCTCAATCTGTTTACTGCTTACTCTTTACACAATGCACAGGAACACAGGAAAATTGAATTCATAACAACAATTTCCTCTCTGCGATGCTCAATTGAATCCACCTTTCTCCTCTCCTTGCCGCTCAAATACTCAAATACTTGGCATCCTCTCCATCTCAATTCACTTACATCTGGCAAATATTTAAAAAACACGCTTCACAACTCGACAACAAATAGCAAATAGACAACGCTTAGAGTTAGTGTGCTACAAGGTAAAAGTGATGCCTTTTTGCTTTTCCGACCGGCTTTCTATGTATTTAAGTATATATCATTCATCAGGATCAAAAATGGTTGACTGAGGATTGAGGTGCTGCGGAGGAAAGATGAAAAAGAAGAGGACATGGAAATCCTATTGAATGTTGAATATTGAATAACTCTGTACACGGAGGAAATGATGAAAATAAGAGGAGGAGGAACAGATCAAGAGGAATAACAAGAAAAAACTTTTAGACAGTCCATAAAATTCTGTTTGTCAAGGATTGGGAAGAGGAAAGAGTAAAAATGCATCGTGACTGACGTCGGACTTTATTCGCTGGAGACTGCAGACTGCATGAATATTTTATTCATATTTATTTCACATCCTCTCAACTTTGATATTTGATATTTCCCATCTCTTGTATTTCAAGGAAGCGTGTGGATGAGCACTGACCAACAACTCTCATTTTGAATTCCCCCTTGCCCTTCAAAGAGTGGAGAGAGCGAGAGGGAATATTTAGTAGTCTATGCACATGACGCTATTATCAGTTTGAAATGGTCCATCTCCTTTTCTCCATTCCTCACACTTTCACACTTTTACACTTTACCCTCGTCATCTTCAATCCGCATTGGTCAAGAATATAAATGTCGGAAAATTCAAAACCCATTCCAGTACTCTGTCTCTCTCTCTCTCTCCGGATCAAATTCATTCACTGCCTTCTTTTTGGGGAATTGAGAACGGAAGCAAGGAGAAAGGAGGAAAAAAACCTCTGGCACATCTTTTTGATTTGACATGAAGCTGCCTGCATATTAGCTGAAATACGATATGATATAAAATGCACCCGGACTCAACTCTCTTTCATGTATTATTCAGCACGTCTTTTTCTTTTCCCTCCAAAAAGAGAGAAAGAGAGAGACGTCGAGCATGGAGACTCACAATGGACACTTGCTCCTGAATATTTGAATATTTGAATAGAAGAATCAGGATCTGTATGGAGACATATTTTGGAATTTCCGAATTTTGGAATTTCGGAAATCACTTTGAATAGCGCTAATTAAATTCCGGAGCTTTATAAATTTGAAGCTCTTAAGACTGCTTGTGAGCGGGAGGAGGAGGAAGGGAAGAGCAGACTAATTAGCCAACTCGAGACAGAGAACTTTGGAGTTTGGAGCAAGAGCTCCTCTTCTGTCATCATCAGAATTCTTGCAGACAATAAAACAGAGTCCCCCCTCTCTCTGCTACAAAAAAGTTGATAACAGATTCCGCTACATCATAGTTTCTCCCTTCTTCTCTTGCTTGTATATAGTTTGTAGTTGAAAGAGAGAGATCCGTATCAGGAATCTCCGTCCCTCACTCCAATTTACACTCCCATCAACATCCACATGAACAACCCGTGCTTTTTGAAAAAGAGGGAAAAGAAGAACATGTGAACACTGAAACTTTTGACCCTGAGGCCACGGTGTATTGTGTACGGTGTACGTGTCAAAATCCGCAGAACATGAGTTGAATTTGTTTGAAGAGGCAAGAGAACTGACGCAGCCACAACCGAAGGAAAAAGGGTCAGTGTCAATTTCCAACTGACAACCATGTTTTTTCATGGATTTGTCATGTGCACAATGTATGTATTGTAGGAAAGGCAGGAAGAATGTACAGGAATTCCTGACATTCCTCAAAACTCAAAACTATTGTAGATTGTGAAGAAAGCAAAGGAGGCAGAGAGAGGTTACTCTTCCTTTAACATCTGCGCCGGAGAAAGAAATACAACAAAAACAACAACAAACTGGTAGACCGAGTACTTGAACAAAATACAAGGAAAAACAAGGTGAATTTTGGCCCGTTTCTTGTCAGATTTTTTCAAAACTTGAAAACTTGTTTTCACATACTTTTCCTCTCATCTTGTGCAAACTCGGAGTACAAACTTTGCGCCTCTTTCTTTGACTACTCCGAACCAAGTTCCAGTTCGGGTGTAGAGCACATTCTTCTTATGGTGCGGAGAAACCATGTACAATGTAGAATGATGTTTGTAGTTGGTGAGGAGCAGAGCTCTAGTGTCTAGTGTCTAGTGTCTAGTGCTGCGCCCACATAAATATAAGCACAAAAATATCCAGGGGAGTGATTTTGTGCATACGGACTAAATCTAAATGAACGAATCCAAAATTGGACGTAAAAGAGACCACCCAAAGTCACACGTGGATTTTGCCATTTTTTACTTTGCTCCTTGCTATAAAATCAACAAGAAAATGACTAGGATTTTCTGGAGAGAAATCCACACATTTGACATTTGACCTCTGCTAAACAGTAGAATCAAACTAAAATTGTAATGCTGTAAAAAGGGGGTTTTGAGTTTTGAACGGAACAACTTTTGAAGGGAATTTGGTCTGCATCCATCTTTTCACTTCCCTGTTTTCCTCTTCGACACATTTATTTCTATGACCAAACTTTGGTTTTTGGTCCATTCCTCTATTCCCATTTCCACTGTCACTGAATCTATTTCTATTTCTGCTCCCATTTATTCCACCCATTCCTACTCCGCTCCCACATCCCACATCCTACAAACACAAACTTTGATAATATCCAAGTTTTTTTATTGTGGTCAGACAACTGGAACCGCTCAGCTCAGCTCAACTCGTTGGAATGTCTAGCACACTAAAATCAAATGAAATAAAACAGAGTCTCGAGTTTGGTTGTGGATGGAAATCATTAAAATATCTCCATTCTAAAGGCAGTAAAAGAAATTTATACATGTCCATCAAATTCCTCTAAATGTCTGGAAGTCTGCTGTAAGAAACGAGAGTTTGGGAGTGAACCAGCTTCATTTTCATTTGAAAGGGAGCTCAAGCCTCAAGCCTGGAGTGTAAACTGTCGCTGGAAGTAGCAACTATAACAGTCCCTCGGAACAGCAACAATAACAACAAAATAAAAATAACAATAGGCGAAAGTGTAATTGAACTGTTAGAAGAAACGGGAGGAACGGGAGAAATAATAATCATCATCATGTCTACTTGATTCCTCACATTTGGATGGAATTGAGCATTGAGCATTGAGCATTGAGCTACGCGGAAGCGGAGAGGAAACTATAATCACAATTATTTTCAATATGTGTAGACTGTAGACATAAAAAAAGAAAGATTTGGAATTCAAATTCAATTGGGCTGTTTGAATTTATCCAGACTGGAAACTGGAAACTGCAAGTGTGTTTCTGAAGGGGGAATGTGCGGTGTGTGCATCATGATAAACATGAACACTGAACACTGAAAATCCTCCTTCCAGCTCAACTTGTACTAATGCTCCAAGCTCCAAGCTCCAAGCTCACATGTTGGAATTGTGGACAGAGAAAAATAGTTGATGTAGTTTTCTCAACGGAAGAGTTGCCACAAAGTTTGCCTTCCAAAAAGAAGGAATGTGTCAAAATAAAAGTTTTTTTGGGCAAGTCAATAGGAAAAAGTTTGGAGGAAAAAACATGTCCCAAGTGATTCAACATTCATATCCATCTATCTATACATCCATGGTGTGTTCGGATGGATGGGAAATGCGCCGCGGACTTTTATGAATATACTTGATCAGAATAGGGAAGAGGAATAGAGACTCGGTGAAAGAACTGCTCATTCAAAGTATTCAAAGTCATTCAGTCCAGAAAGTTTAGAAGAATGGCGAACGGAGAATATAAAATGGCAGACAATGGACAAAATCATTCAACCTTCATAGTAGAGAATAGTAGAGAATAGTAGAGAGAGGAGGAGGTTGGGACTGTAAATATGAATGGAAGGAGGATGGACTAATAATTTGATGGCTGATGCATGGATTTCCGCCCGTCTTCAATGGTTGAGCAGCAGAATGTAGAATGTAGAATGACTCTTGTAGAATGTTGGAATTATTTGTGAGGTGCAAAATGTAAAGTGCAGATGGGGGACAGGGAAATAGACAGAAGGAGGAAGAGAGAATAAATCCAAGTGCACCCCAAGGCCAAACTCTCATCATATTTTCCAGCTCAACAGCAATTGGAGGAATGAATGAATAAAATGAATAGATGATGCGACTTGAGCGTTGAGTGTTGGCCGGCACACACACACACAATATCACTATAAAAATATCAACATTTCAACATTTCAACATTTCACTCTATGACTCTCCAGAGAAACTAAAATAAAGTAACTCGAATACTTTTAATGGTTACGCTCACGTTGTCCTCCTTCCTTTTTTCTCATTCTCATTCTCTGTTCTTCTTGTACTGTACACTGTACACAGCGGAAATGTCACCATTCTCAACCATTTTTCACTTGAACATGCGAGATGTGATAAAATCCCGCCTGAATTCCCTCTCTTTTTCATCTCGTTCCACTTGAATCTAGAATCTAGAATCTAGTGCAAACTGTACTGACTGTAAAGTACATAAACCATAACTTGTCTCTCTCTTTCTCTCTCTCTCTGTGCAATTTTACTGATTCACAGCCACGTCTTTTCCTTTGTTGCTTACAAAATCCGGATGAAATTCCTGGATCCTCACACAACACACACAAGAACCAAGTGCGCAAGGAATAGTAATAGTTTTATTGTTAATCCAAGTCATTGTACATTGTACACATAGACAAGGCCATTTTAAACATGGAGCTTCTTTTTCTTTTTACTGACACAATTTGAGAGGAATAATGGGTGGAATAAAAATACAAATAAATATTTTGGATGAGGAATGAGGAGCTCTTGATTGTTTTCCACTCAAATACTGTTATTTTATATTCTGCACTGCGTATGGTATGCTGTATTTTGTGTGCATGAACTGAATATTCCAAGTGGTTGACATGCTTTTGCTATTCACTCTGCTCCTCCTCCTTGCTCCATCAGTTAAGTTTAGAGTGTAGAATATAGAATGGAATCGAGTATAGTTGAGTCTAGTTGAGCTGAGAAAGAAAGAGCAGTGTTTGAGAAGTGAGCCGAAACTGTTATCCTTTAGATTTGGAATTCGCATCTCGTTTGGTCGTTGACTCGAAGAGGAACTCTGAAACTCTTTCAAACCCCAAAAACCCTGTCCAAGTCTGGGAAAAAAAGAGAGGAGAAGAGAGGAGAGAGGAGATGCAAGTATCCAGAGTAACTAAAAGAGCGAGAGAGAGAGATAGAGAGAGAGAGAGCAAGGAAGCATCCATCCAAGCAACCAAGCACTCGGCGGAGCGTGAACGCTCTTGGGTTTCTCCTTCTGCTCTACCCGAGTACCCGAGTATTCCTACTCTATGTTATGTTATGTTTGCTCGTCCCCTCTTCTTCCACCTACTACAAGTAGCAAGTAGCAAGAAATGGAAGCTCCTTTCTCTCCAAACATCCAGATTCTACAAGACACTTTCCTGTTCAACACTGCCACAGTCAGTGCAGTCACCAAACTACAAACTACAAACTACGGAACCTACAGAACCACCAACTACAACACTCGCAAAACAAACAAACAGTACAGATTTCCATGTCCATCTTCCACATTTCAATCCCGCTTATTCAGCTCCGCTTCTCACAAACACAAAATCCATCCCATCCACAAGCCTCCTCTCTCTCTCTCTCTCTCCTTGTCCACATCCACTACTTGATCCAATATATACTTAACTCTCTCTCCCTCTACCATATTCATTCCACACTCTTATTATGGACAAACAACTCTCCAATCCTTTTCCTTATCTCAACGGAAGAAATGAAGAGTGAGACTGAAATCAAATCGAAATGAGACCAAATCCGTTGTTTACTCCTTTTTTCTACAGCCACTGGACAATGGACCAGTTTGCACTTGCGGAACATGAAATGAAATGAATATTTCTCCTCTCATCCCTTATATGATCCACGGAGGTTGTTACTAAACCATGAAAACAAATTCCCTTAACCACGATCCGCACTAAAGGTTCAGAGTTATGTGGAGTGAAGGAGTTGTACTTTTTCTGCTGGAGAAATGAACACATTTTATATTACTAGTGGCATAACAAAAAGCAATCCAACTTGATGTTCAATATTCAATGTTCATGTTTGTTTTGTGCATAAAGTTTTCAATTCATCCAGCGATATCCTTCGTATCCAATTCCAAGGGTCAACGGAAACTGAACACTGGACAATGTTCACAGATTGTGTCCAATACAAGCACACCAATTTTCATAGCGCTCATTTTAAATGTAAAGGTTTCTGATCCATATAAAATCATTACATGTTTCTGGTGGACAAAAGTACTTCCCATGGTCATCACATTTTATCCACGTGTAATTTTCACCCTCAATCTCCCACTTCCCACTTTCTCTCCACCCGCTACAAAAATAGAGCCATTTCATTGAATTCTTTCTCATTTGCCTCATTTGCCTCATGAGCAAGAATTCAAGACTGGGAAAAACCGAGTATCATCCTTGTTTTCTCCTCCGTCAATTTTTACAACAACGTCTTCCTTCCGTCAATCACCAGACATAAATAAAAACCCGGTTTAATCCGCATACACTCCGCATATATCTGCTTCACAATAATTGAATGAGACATGAAAGTTGGGAAGTTGGGAAGAAGAGAGGACATGAACATGGATTTTCACCACGTAAATCTACATGATTGATTTCAGAGCTGCAGAGTTAGCAGTTAGCAAGTTGAGGAGAAAGAGAAGGCTCGGTGAGTAAATTGTTTGTGGGGAAATGGAGAGTGGATGCAGATTCCGCCCCAATCCAATCCACAACAGTGCAGTTCAGTGCAAGGAGCAGAGGACAAAAGGTAGAGAAATGTCGTGCATTGAGCATGTTTTTGAATTAAGACCTGTCCATCCCAATTTAGGACGAAGAGTGAAGAGTGAATAGTGAAGCCACCTCATCTCATCTCCCTCCACTTTCACTTTGTCATGTGCATGACACGGAAATTCTATTAAAATCTCCGTCTTTCCTCCCTGCACATTTGCGGTTGTCATCACTTCATATGAGTAGACAACTAGACAACATGTCGGCAGGATCCAAAATCCAAACTCCATCTTTCTCTCTGCCACAATGAACATTTTACTACCCGTCATCACCACTTTCTCACTTTCAGCGTGATTCATTCATTAGCATGTCCAACGTCCAGGTTGAGATCGCTTTTCCCTCTGTGCAACTTTACTCGCTCCATCCACCAACTAGAACCCTCCACTGAGATTGACACAGCAATTCCTCATTTAATTACACAATTCTCCCATCTATTTTCAAGCTCATGTGACGGACAATTCAAATAAGTCTAGTTTTCAAAATTTCATGTATCAGTTAAATTAAAGGATGACGAATGACGAGTCTCGTCGGAGGACTTTTTAAAACTGAAAAATTATGTTTGGGATTTAGAAGAGAGAGGCAGGAATGGGATTGTAGTAGAACTGTGCTTGTGTGTGGTGAGTTATACATAGAAAAACTAGTTGTTGTTTTGAACCGAGTTGGCTCATTCAAATGGAAAGTTGTGGGGAGTCTGCTGACATGTGTATCTGTGTATCCTGGATTCTTGATTCTTGATACGTTGATACATGAAACAGGACAGTTGATGGGATTTTGCGAAGAGCAACCAGACTTGCTCCTCGCTCATCTGACCATAAAAGTTTTCTTTGGGTTCCGAATTTGGAATTTGGAATTGGATTCAAGAAAATCAGTTAGCCTTCAAAATTATTTCACAAGGGTGAGCAAAGCAAGAGAGAGAGAGAGAGCTCAGGACTTGATGTTGTGCTGATGAGTATATCATGTCTGGACTCTGGACGTCTGTGTGCTACAAACCGTGAAAGTTTCTGCCTATCTGCCTGTCTGCCTCTCCCTCTTTCTCCCTCTCTCTCCGTCTCTCGCTGGCTGCTGTCTGCTGTCCATCCAGATCAGATTTCTTGATCTGGATTGAGCATTGAGCATTGAGCATGTTTCTATCTCGTCCAGAAGTGACACGGTCTCAAACTCTGGTTTCTCGAGCTGACTCGAGTTGAGCTGAGCTGAGTTGAGATGAAAAGAGGATTCCCTCACTCGCCCACTTCCTCCAACATGAAACTGCAACTGAACGTCACAAGTTGAACTGCTCAGTGGATTGTCAGTGTATTTCATTAAAATCCTGCTCAAATGAAATGGTAATGGAAATAAATGAAAAGCCTGCTTTTTGTGGTAAAAAAACGGAAATGGAGAGTTTCGAGTTTTCCATTTTGGCTGATGGTTGATGGACGTTCATCTAAAATGAGACGAGATGCATTTGCAGCTTGAACACATGATTTCTCCTATCTTCTCTTGCCACGGAGAAAAGTGTGGAGAATTTCGTAGGAGGAGGAGGGAGGAACAGAAAGTGATAAAGAGATATTCATCACAGATTCCAGGTTGTCCCAATTTACCGTGCGCCACGTGTCTAAAAGTGGAATAACAAGGAAAAGAGACGGAAACGGACTGCAGAAAGAGACTGATGAGGATCCGTCCGACATTTCCACTCTTTTCCACTTGTCAACTACACATTTTTGGCTGAGGTAATTTGGCGAGTGCAGTGCATTTCTATTGTGTTTATGGCCATCCATTTTCCTCTCTGCTCAAAGTGCAATCACAATCTCAATTACGGACGTAACATAACATGTGTCCGACAACACGAGGAGCACGTACATTTGTTTGCTGGCCAAGTCAAAGCAGAGAGCAAGGACAAGAGACGCGGATCCGAAAGGACTGGAAACTCCCCCAATAAAGCATAAATGAATGGATGCACTCACTCACTCACTCACTCACCATAACCACAAAAGTAACGAACCTTTTCTCTTCTCTTTGACATGACATGGACATGGATCCATCTCTAATTATCAAGTTGGCGAGTTTGGAGTTGTTCTCCTTTGGTTGTGTCTCAATGGAAACTGGATACACCACCAAATCCGGGTTTGAACATGTAAAATCCAAAAGCTTTGCACTCCACCAAACCAAATCCCCAAAATCTATCTATCTATCTATCTGCCTCCACAATCTGACTCTGACGCTGACTCGGTTATCCACTAAACTCATGTACTCTACACTATACAATATACAATCTACAAGCACAACTAACTATCTGCGTGTACTGTGTACAGTGTACAGTGGTGCGGCAGAATCCGCTGTGCATGAGAAGAACAGTTGTTTCTTTCCTGGAAATTGGACAATGTTGCACCAATCGATACGCACACTCATTCACTCTCTCACTCACTCTCTCACAATAGGCACACTCGACCAGGAAAACAACCGGAAAATCAATTGGAAGCAGCAAAGGTCATGGCAGCTGGTCATGGCAATAGTCATCATCATCATCCTTTTATTTCCCATTCCACCAAATTACCACCAAAACAAACTCAACACCCACAACGCAACGCAACTCAACTCAACTTCCCTCCACCGTCCTCTCACTCACATCACAATTCACAATTCACGAACCAACATATTTATTCCACATTTGTGAAAATAAAGAAAAAGGCTCATGAATTTCAACCTTGTTTCTCGAACCAAAACAGAGGAATCCGTCTCTCATCCGGAATTCGTCTCTTATCGAGTTTAACTGCACAAGGACAAGGACCTGAGTGACAAAGTTTAAACTGTACCACGCTGACTGTGTGGCTGATCTCAAGGAAAATGCCTGTCCATTATGATTTTTATGACAACTTTGCGTGTAACTACGGACGCTGGGAAATTTATGCTTAATGCGGCATGAAGTTTGAGATGAAAAAAAGACAAAGGACGTGTGCATGTGGAAAGAGGGAGAGAATCAAGAGAATCAAGTAAAAGAAAAGGGAATAATAATCATAATAATTGTGAGAATGAATCAAGGATCAAGAACAAATTGTTTTCCCCATAAATCGATAGTTGGAAAGACCACTGCAATTATCTGTTTGTAGACTCAGCAGCAGAGTCCAACCGATTTCAGCAGATTTCATTTGGCAGAAAAGTGGAAAGGCAAGAGAGAACGAGTTTTCATCATCTTTCACGTGTACTTTCCGTTGGGTATTGAGTACATAAATTTTGAAATGTTGAAGGGAAAAACTGAGCGGATGTTTTCTAGCTGATAAAGTTAAACTAAAATGACGAACAAGGAAATAAAAATGGACGTTTTAATACGGACAGAAAGAGAGAGTGTGTGTGTGTGTGTGTGTTGTAGAGGAGGGGAGTGAGCTCACTTAACTCTTGCTCAAAAGTTCATTTGATTACGAGCAGAGCAGAGTGGAGTAGAATAGAGTAGAATAGAATAGAGCAGTAGCGATACAGACAAACACCGAGTGCAGAGGAGATGAATAAATGTGCATACTTGTTTCTCTTTTATCTTTTCTCTCTGTTGTCATGTAGAATGTAGAATGTGGAGCTTAAAGGTTAAAGGGAATGGGGAAAAGAGGGGACGGAGAGGCTATTAAAGATAATATTATTCATACGACCGACTAACAGACTTGACAGCCCAGAGTCCCAGAGACCATGATTATTGAGTATCCAGGCTCATTCTTCTCTCCTGTTCTTTCCTCTTTGCAAAAGGTAGGCAGTAGTCAGTCTCTTTTCACTTTCATTTACACTCTCAAATCTCAAATCTCAAATCGGATACAAAAATAAATATAATTATTTTAAAATGGACGCTCAACCTTTTACTTGACCATTTACTCCATACTTGGTAATTGGTCCATTGCAAGTTGGAAGGATAATAAAAGCTCTTGAAATCAGACGCTCTAACTTTGAACCCCTTTCAGTTCAGCCTCAATATTCAATACTCAATATTCTGATCCATCCCGCTTTATTCCAAACTCCAAACTCATTCTTGTCTTTATTCGTGTCAGATGTCAGACTCTTGTAGCTGTGTCTTTTGAATGTTGAGGGATTTTTACATCATACGATCCCTGTTTTTCGTTAGATAAAGAAGAGCGATGCATGAACAAATACAAATAAATAAATAAATAAATCCATGCGTCTGGATTGTGTAAGGCGAGTCGGAGGGAGCGAAATGAAGGATGAAAATGTGGGCAATTGCCCTCCACCGATAACGACCGACAAGCTCAATCTATTCCACAATCTACATACGTCTGTGTGTCCGAGGGACCAACCAACCAGCCAGCCAACCAGCGAGTGAGTGAGTGAATCAACATGAATATTTTTGCCTGTATTTACAGGGGAACGGAGACAAGAATCAAAAAATGAAGGGTTTGTTCGGACCCCTCGCTGGCCAGAGCAGTTGAAACAGCGGGAGTCCACGGGCTGGAAATAAAAATAAAATACCAAACAAAACAGACACAAAATACAGAGTCAAAACTGAGGAATATGCAATTCTTTCCCTTTCTTGCCTTTCCTATCCTCAATCCTCAATATTCAAAAGTGGTTTTCCAAAGGATTTATTCCACATTTTATACTTCATCCCGTGGTACGAGCATCAACATTCAACATGAACTCAACCCAACTACACACTGCATACTACATACTACTCAATTTAATAGGATGGAAAGTAAGGGAATATGGAGAATGCAGAATGGAGAATGGAGAGAGGGGATCTGGAGGATCGGGCTCATCATAATAATAATAGTGATAGAGATGACATTTATTATTATTTTCTATTCATTTCCAGTTTTGAGATTCAAAAAGTGGGATAAAAGGAGAAAATGAAAAAGTAGGTGGAAGAAATGGTAGGAAATGATTGTCAGTGCTTGTTCATGTTTCTATTGTTGAGTGGCTCATGTGCTGGATTGGATTGGATCGGATTCTGTGAATATCAAGTATCAAGGGATATGAAGAATGGATTCTCATACTCTCACATCTACTTTTTACTTTTTACTATTATTATTATTATTCCATCTTATTTTCACAGCATCCAGCATCCTACAAAAGCCGGCTCAAAATTTTTCTCACGATGCAATCCAAAGATCCTTTCTTTCTTCCATTTTTCCCTTCAAACTCTTCTTTTCACTTGTTCCACCCGCACAAAACACCAACGGAGAGAAAAAGGAGCAAAAATAACAAGTAAAAGATGGAACCTCTCCTCTTCCCACTTTTGAGTTCAACTTTGAGCGTGCCACATATTAAATAAATATCCTCTTCAAAAAATCATTCGCCACTCACTTTACTCATCCACAACTTGGATTTTGATTCAAGTTCCACATTCTACATTCTACATATTTCAGTAGAAATCCAACTAAAATAATAATAATTTTTTTTGTCCCTCTCTGCGGCTCCCCGACTTTCTCACTCTCTACTCTCTTTTCTATATATGCAAAACCATTACATCCATTTTTTATTTCACTTTGCAAGTTTCCCTTGGTTTTTTGGTTTTTGGCTGGTGGGATTTTTGGTGGACGTGAATAAAATAAGCCGTTTTTTGCACATGACTGCTAAATAATTGAATCATGTGAGAGAAGGTGTAATTTTCAAACCAGGAACAGGAATTGAGTTGAGTTGAGTCGTGGATTGTAGACCAACTTTTTCTCATTGCTCCTGTACAAAAGAGTCACAAGTGGACTCGTTTTGCTTTGCTCCAGGTTCGCATACATACACATGCACGCAAAACACGTCCCAGTTCAAAGTTAAGCAAAGTGGAGAGTTGAGAGCGGGAAAGAAACCAAGAGGAAGAAAAGGGGAAAAGAAGATGAGAATGAGAGTGAAATGAAGAGCAGGATTTCTTTTATTTTATTTTCAAGAGTCGAGTCGAGTGGAACTGAGTAGAGCTGAGTAGAGCTGCTGACTGGAAACTCTTGACGTAATTTATTGAGAAGCTTAGCGAAGCGTGGGCAAGAGTAAAAGTAACTTTTTGTCATAATCCAGTGTAGTGGAGAATGTAGAGTAATGCTCATTCCCTTCTCAACTCCCTCGGTCGGAAATATGCAGATGAAAAATGTAGGAGATTCTCAATGCTCATTCGAAATATTAATCCCACACTTGTCTACATATTTAAGAGGAATGGCAAAACTCCGGTCTCCGGTCCATTCCGAATCCCGACAAAAGACCAAAACATTCTTCCCCATCACATCCACAATTCCCAATCTTTCATCCCAGCAACTGCCAAAAGAACAAGCAGGAGCGAACAGTCAATTGCCAAACACAAGCGAAGCGATGGAATCCGACTTCGAGTCAGAGTCCAGAGCATAAACACAATTGTTTGTCATCCTCTGAAGAGCATGTTTGTGTCACAATCTTAATTAAATTTGTCTACAAAATATAACATTACAAAATAATATAAATGTGGATCGACTCGACTTGGAGGATAAATGTTGAGCTGCTGTTGAAACGCCGGAATCTGACAGTCGAGTACGAGGAATAAAATTGCTTTGATTTGCCAAGTTTCCATTGTTCATGTAGATATTGGGCAGAAAAAAGTGCACTTGCCCAACTATTTCAGAGCTGAGTCTCAAGAAGACTCAAGTTGTAGATAATTTTGGATCGGCACATGATAATTGATAATGCACCCACACAGAGCACACAAAACCAGAGCAGAGCAGGGAAGGAGAAAAGCACAAGAAATGGATGGCTCAGCGGATCCGCGGAATTCTAAAATGTGAGACCAAGGAGAAATAGCTTAACAAAATAGCTTAACAGCAGAGTTGAGGAATCAACCTCAACTCAAAACTCTTGCAGTTGTTTCCCTGCGGTTATTTCAAAGTGAATGTTGCTTACATTTCAAAAGGTGGACCCAGTCTCGAGTCTCGAGTCTTGAGAGATTCTTGACTTGACTTGACTTTGAACATTGAACATTGAGGATTGAACTTTGAGGATCGGGAATCCAGGGCCTGTAATTGGCTCTTGTTCTTGTTCTTCTCCAGTTATATTTTCAGTGTGCCTTTAAAGTTTAGGAGTTTAGGAGTTTGACTAATTGGAAGTGGAGGGACTCATTACATTTTGACAATAACAACACAGGTGCGACACTCTCCCTCTCTTCCTCTCACTCAATACTTTGGTTGTGTACAAACTTCCAGCTCCGCTGCAACACATGTCCACCAATTTACAGTTTACAGCCCAACTCAACAACCCAAGAACATGCACAAACTACGAGATGGGAACAAATGGAATATTCCATGGCATGGCTCGCTGAACAGTGAACAGTGAACAGGCTGGGACTTGATACTTGATCGTCTTATTATATTTCCAAATTCCAACCGCCCAAAACTCATAGAGCCAAGACAAGAACAAGAAAAGAGCAAGAGCAAGAGGAGAAAAGACATTAGACTAAAGGAGTCAAATTAGGACTTTGCTCACTCTTTCTCTTCCTCATTCCTCCCTCAAATTCTAGTGCAGCTCAGTTAGCAAGAGTCTCTGTTCCATAATCATAATCGTAAAACGATCCTCCTGATGGCACATCAATTTTTTATGTCTCCTCCATCCCTCCACTCCTCCGTTCCACCTTCAGAGAATACCCCATTTTAATTCCGTCCTAAAATTTGACGGGACAAAGTCGTAAAAAGAGTGAATGAAAAACCACGAAACATGGGCTAAATCAGTTGAAATTCAAAATGTGTTGAGAAATCTGTGCATGTTGATCCAAGAATGGAGACATTTTACTGATACTGATTTGATACTGATTGTGGGTGAGTGGGTGAGCGGGCGAGGGCGGTGCCCCATCAAATCCCCTACCCATCCTTCCACAAACTAATTGTCTTGATCCATGTGAATGGATATATAATATATATAATATAATATCCTTCTTGGCCCAGCGTCTCAAGCTAACTCAAATACTGATTCTGAATATGGATCGGATCCGCACTCCTAAAACCTCTTGCAAAAATAATATCAAATATCGGGGAGAACAAAGCTGCACATCCGATTTACCTGCACCAACTCCATCTGCGTGTAAATGGCGCTTTTTGCATAAAACTGCTTCCTCTGTCTGCCTCATAATGTGAATTCACAATCCACAAGACTCTGGAAACCAGTGGGAAAAGAAGTGTTGAAACGGATGAAAATGATATCATTCCAAGTCCGGGCCATTGTCTCTTCTTTCCCTTGTTCATTTTACTAAGCCCGTTAACCGTCCCTGAAATCTCCTTGAATGACCTCATCCACCTTCACCACTCTACTCTACGCTCTTATTATTAACACTACTCCGGCACAAGAGAAAATTCCCTAGATTCTCTAGAGAACCAACTCTTAGAAAATTTCAAACTACATCAAAAAGTGGGAAAAGTCCATGTAAACACACACAAAGAGAGTGAGAAGTTTCCTGCACAAAAACTGCGCATTGAGTATAGAGTATAGAGTGTACATTGTACTTTGTACATGGATTTGTCACATGTGGATTGCTGAGAGGAGCTCAAACATATTTCATTATCGTAATGGAGAATTATTATGATATAAAAGTAAAAAAAGTAAAAAAGTAGCTCTGTACTATTTTACTATTTACTATTGTTATTTTCAGGGAAAAAATTCAAGACGGAGAGAGAAAGGGAGAGAAAGGGAGAGACCATAAAAGTATCAAAAAGTAGAATAAATAGCAAGGAGCAGAAGGAGTTAAATTAGATTTATTCCTGTTCGGGCGCAGTTATATGGACAGGATAAAGAAAAAAGGAAAAGGGAACAAGGACCTACGCTCTTTCCTCTTCTCCACTCCATTTCCATATCATCTTGTTTACCAAAAATAAACTATACCGTTCCTCCTCTATTCTCCTCTCTTCTCCTTCTGTAGGCAAGTCCAGGGCAGACACAATAACAACAACAACAAAATCGCCAGTAAAACTAGCGGCGTAGAGTAATTTCCCCGCCATTTCCTTATTTTCCAGATATGTTCAAAAGAAGCTGGAAAAAGAAGCTGGAATCTGGTCAGAAATGTTGCTCATGGTTTCTTATTCCGTTCTCTTGTCATTGGATCATCCGAGTTGGGAATTGGCCCATAAAAAGTGACAAAGCCATGAAAAAATATATTCTACTCAAAACTCAAAACTTATTATTATGACTTTATTATTTAGACTTGGACTGGGAGCAGGACACAAAATCCAAAATCCAAATGAGCCAGCTCGTGTAATAACTGAAACTTAAGCGAAACTTGAGGTGCTGCAGAGAATAGGAAAACAATGAAGAGTAACTGCTTCATCTCAATAAATAATAAATAATACATACAGATCGGAACAGATGACAGAGGATTGTGGATTGTGGCGAGTGGATAAAATAGAAGAAAAAGGACAGAAAATGCTGGGCCTCAGTTTAAAATGATCTTCGAGCTGGATTTTGGGCGTGAGTGCGAAATGAAAATAAATAGTTGTACGGATAAAATAAAACAGTGTGAGACTGGCTGGTTGAATGACTGACTAAAATAAAAATGGATCTGTCTACTCCTCTTACTCATCTTACTCAATCCCGTCAACTCTGTTCCCCACACACGCAAAAAAACCTGACAGAGCGAGGAAGTCTCATACATCTTGGCATCTTGGCTCTCCGCATTCTTCTTCACTTGGAAAAGGGGAAAGGAAGCGGACGGAAATCAAATTTGAAGAATTTCTTGCATTTCCCCTCCTTTGACTGGAGACTGGAGACAGCAGAGAAATGTGGATTCAGATTCGGTTCGGATGGTGACTTATCCCTCATGTTCACGGAGATGTATGCAGTATGCACACAAACCCCGACTGACTCTGCCTCTGACTCTGTCTCCACACTTTCCACGCACAGACTGCTCAGTCAATAAAAAGGCAGAATTTTGGGATTGTTTCGCCCGTTTCATCGCCTGTCACTATCAAAAAAGATGCAATCCCGCTTTCAATTCTGCTCTCCATCATTCTTCAACAAATTCTTCATTCCTCCCCGCACCATCCAACATCCAACATTTCACCACTACTCAAGACTTGAGACTTGAGACACCAACCAGACTCCGATTCAGGTTCAACAAATTCCTAATGTTCAACTTGCATATGTTTAGATGTTTAGTTGTGTTCATTCATCTCAGCCGCCATCTCAATAAAAGACCAAAGTTCCAAAGTGCACAGATAAAATGAACAGCGTACACCAGAGCGTTGCAGAAATCAATAAAAAAAGGAAAGGGAGCGGATTTATCTAGAGAATGCAGACAATTAGATTGTAAATAATAACAAGTGCGCGCGACGCCTGCTGTATGCTGTAGAACCCGAATCTCGCCATTCGCACAGCTCATCCCACAGTTGATTTTTTGTTATTTTGCCTGCTGTTTCTTTTGTGCGTGAGGTGGATGAGGAATGAGAAATGACGGCCTTTTCTTGTCTCGTTTATCCGAGTGATTAGACTCTAGACTCAAGACTCAAGACTCGTGAATTACAATAACAATAACAATGACTACAATTGAAAGAGCCGGATCCATCAATGATTAAATGTATTCATTATTCTACCAAAGCTGGTTCTCTTTTCTCTTTGCTCTTTTCTCCACACTGTCTGTCGCCGGATCCGTATAGACGAAGAAGGAATTGTAGAAATCCCAACTTGTTGTAACTAACTAACTTGTTTACACAAGTCGAAAGAATACATTAAGATGTATGGGACAAAGTGCAGAGAGGGACGAATGAGTCAAGGAAAGATTTATTATTTACCCGCTGTCAATATAATCAACTAGCGACTGATCCAGCAAACTTTCAGCAGCAACTCCAACTCGGAAAACAGAGAACCATTTCATTCCAGCCACATTTCTTGATCTGTCTCTTCTCATCCTGATCAGCTCTTAACTTGAGTCTCGTTAATATTTTGATAATTTTTGTTCTGATCATGATTTGTAAATGCCAATAAAGAAGAAATACGGAGAATTCTCCCGGGCAAAATATGTACTTGGGAATATTCTTGTGTATTGAGTGAGCAGTGCTTCTGGTCCTCATAAAATACTGGCGACAGATGCACAAAAAGAATGGAGAGAGAAGAAAGAAATAAAGAAACAAGTAGAGGAGATGAACATGTCGTGACATTTCCACATTTCCTTTATTTTGCATTCCCACTTGATAAAATCCCCGAGAAATATTCAGGTCCACATATTCACAAGATATTCACAAAGACTGATGCACTCCCTTTAATATTCCGATGCATCTCGCATGATCCTTTCTTTTGGGCTCATCTTTTTCATGTTTACTCCGGGAGCGAAGAAGAAATGAGGCGAGATGAGATGAGATGAGAGGAGTTGAGCTGAGTTGGGAAACAACTTTACATTGGGTTTACGTATGATTCAAGTGATTCAAGTGCTGCAGTGCCCATGGAAAATGGGACCCAAGTAAATGTAGGGGAAAGGAAGGAAGGAAGAGAGGAAGAACATGGACACACACTGATCATTCAATTCATTCAGAATTCAGATGCAGGAAGAAGCTGAGCTGAGCTGAGCTGAGCGAGCTGAAGGAAGAAAAAGTAATGGAGAGAGACGAAAAGTTGTGGGATATTTGGTATAATAATGTAGAATGTAGAGATGGAGAAAGGAGAAAGGAGGAGATAGATCAAGATATCACTGCTCATGAAGAAGGAGCAAATACATGTATGTACGACCAAAGAGAGATTCTCGGGAAAAATGAGCAAAAAGAAGGCGCCAGGGAGAATCTAAGATACTTTATAAGTAGGAGACCAGACTGGAGACGGAAGAAAAGAAGAGGAATGAACAAGTTTTGTAGCACCGTCTTTTCCATTCTCTTTCTCCCTTGACTTGTTTCCTTCAGCTCCGTTTAACTTTTTTCTTGTTCCTTGTTCCTTGCCGCGAATGCAATGCACAAGTGCAACGAACGGCGTAGATTGTAGATTGTAGACGATATATATATGGTATAACATGTCCTAATCACTAAGTCAAGCTACATGCACGTATGTTGTATATATCTCCTTCCTTTCCTCTCCCTCCACAAAGGAGCACAAACAGCAAACAGATCCAGTACAAACAACACGGAGGACAAACATTGGATCGCGGACGCTCCTCGATCGATACTCTTTACGAGGTTACATGTATAAATCTTACTCCTACAATTCTCTCTCTCTCTCTCTCTCTCTGCATCCTGGAAAAATGGATGAAAAGTGGTGGTGGTGCCATTGGGATTGGGATTGGTTAGCAGACGGAGACTTGGCCCAAACATTCTGCCAACATCTTCTAGTAGAGAAAGCAGGCGCAACCTATGTAACCTACAACAAATCCGCTTTCTCTCCTTCACTCTAGTATCTAGTATATAATAAAAGCAAAAGTAAGGTATGGATACAAAATCTATGAGGAAAAGAAACTGCATCTTCCAGCCACCAAATCCTCCTTGAGTCCTTGAGAATTCAAGAATATTCAATGTGCCAGCAGCCAGCAGATTGAATTGGTCACCGGATGGATTTGCATTTCTACTGCAAGTCCAGAATTAGAAATGGACGGACATGTCTCAAGAATGTCTCCACTGGATTCAACTTGATACGCTCATCCATGAATTTATGACGGGGGACTGCTGAATAATGTTGTAGCTCTTTTTCAGCTCAAGTCTCAAGTCTCAGCTCTCCACACGAACTGAATCCATGATTTCAGTTGAGTTTCAGTGAACTCAGTAGAATTGAGTGAATTCAGTAGACCACAAACCAAACAGAACCAAAACAAACCAAAGGCACAGTCAAAATCCTGAGCTCCTCTTCCAACTTATAAATGATGCAAACTCTCACGCTCACCCTTTCCCCGGAATCAGACAGACAAGCAGGAGCAAAGCGGCGTCTTTTCCTTTCCTTCACACTCGCTTCTACATTCTACATTCGACATCGACATCACGATCATGACCCGCATCAACTAGTCCAAGTGGATCTATAATCTACAATCTACAATCTCTGCCTATTCTCTCCTCTAACATGAAAACATGCTTCCCTTTCACTTATGCTCCAAATCCTCAATGATGTAGAGCAGGAAAAATCCCCATTTTGAGAAGCTTCTCTTTCCTCCATAAAATTCGAATTTGGAGTAAAATTTGGATTCAATTCCACCCAGTTTCGCCTCGAATGAAACATGTGTTTCTGGATATAATTTGTGTAATTTCAAAAGGTCACAAATCAAACGGTAATGAAATTTGTGACTTGGTCTTAATTCTTAATAATCAACAGTTCGTGCCCTCCCACGTGGAACACCTGACTACTGACTACATATACAATTTAGTCCATCCTTATTTTATCTGATTGTGAGTGAGTATTTATGGGAATGTGGAGCTCCTTTCCTCATAACTCAGGACATTGTTCACATGTCATAAATTATCCAACTCCTCATAAATAAATAAATATCCGGGATGAACATGAACGTGAACACTGAACGTGAACATGCACCCAGAAAATCCTTCCACAACCAACCCAACCAAACGAAATGAGTGCATCGCCGTTCCTCTGACTATCAGCTATCAGCACAAAATACAAAACCAAGTACAAGTGCAATATTTCGGACCATATTACAAATCCATCCAGGGAAAAACAAGATACACAATCAAGCCCTTTCGGCCCTTTCCCCAGCTTCACACGCATAACTCTACTCTCTACTCTACGCACTTTCAAGGCTCCACAAAGAACTTTGGTCGAACTGAGCCGAACTGAACCAGGCTGACAAAGGGAGAGAAGAAATGTCTTTCACTTGGATTTGATTGTGTGAGGGGGTGGGGTGGGGTGGGACTCGGATTCTAATCCCAATTTGCATGTACAAGGAGAGTAAAAATAAAGTAAGAGAAGAGTGAAATAAATAACCAGAGACTCGAGACTCGACTCGTATCTACAAACTCGAAACTAGAATCAGAAACATGTTTCCCCCTTTTCTACAACCTCTCTCATTTTTACATGTTTTCCCTATTTTCCCCTCATTCTTGTCAACATGTAGAATGCAGAAAAAGAGTTTTGGGCCCCAACTCTTTCACAGTACAAAGAAAGACATACGTCACATTATCATACATTCCCATTCGCCTTCTCATTCCTATTTCCATTCCTTCCAACAAGAGGGAAAATAAGAGAGGCTGAAAGAAGAGAGCTTCATTTTTTTACCTTGATTCTTTACACATTACACATACTCTCACGTCCGTAACGGAACTACACTCCGTTATTTCCGTGTTTTCTCTTTCTCTCTGCACACTGCACACGGAAATTCTTGTATTCCTAGTTTTAATCATGTTTTTCAGGAGAAAACTAGGAAACCGGGTGCAAGAAAATTCCGAGTGTGAGAATATTCATCGAGAATCGAGACTCGAGACGGTGAAAAAATATATAGGAAAGTGAATTACATGTAGTTGGGTTGCTTTCCTTGGGATCCCATTGATAAAGTAGATGGATACAGTAGATGCATGGAGATGGACTATACAAGAGCGACAGAGGCCATGCAACTCGCCTTCTTCTTTTACAATATGAATCGCGTGCCATCGTCCCCATCGTCCAAGAAAATTCAAAACCAAAGCAAAAGCAAAGTGCACAGGATTTTTCCACTGTATGTGCCTACTCACATGCTGCATTCATATTGGATATTGGGAAATGGGAAAGAAAGTCCAAGTTCCTGGTTCCGCTCTCTCCTCTCCTGCCCTCCACTCTTTCTTTCTTTCTTTCTTTCTTTCTTTCTTTCTTGGGAATTGAAAGGAAGAAAATGGGGAGAAAGGGAAAACGGGAGACTGATTAGCATTCAGTCACGTTCCGCGTTGGAAGAAGGAGTAGGGAGCAGGAGAAAGTCTCTAGCACTGGGACTGGCACTCCAATTCAAACTCATGGAAATGAACAAGAAATATTTGGCAAAAATCAAGTGGGAAATACTGCCAAATAGAAATACTCGGCTTTAAACTCTGCCCGCATCCACTTACACACTTAGAACAATTTTAGTCACACTCCTTCACAGACACACAACAAATCCATCAATCTTTCCACCTCCACAGACGAAATCAAGACAATCTTTGTGTGAAAGCGTAGAAAGTGCACAAAGTGCAGAAAAGTGAGAAACACGTACGGAAAATTTAAAAATTGTCCAATTAAATAATTTTCCAATGAGACTCTTTTTATTCTGCATTCAATCTGAAATCTGAAATCTGAAATCCTCATTTAAATTTCCGCCAATCTAAATTCCCTTGAGAAAAACTTAGGAAAATAGTGAGCGTGGAAAGTGAAAGATGCAAAAATGTTAATGGTTCAACTTATTGGATCAGCTTTGTCCTCCAAAGAAGAAAGGCCTTTCATTATTAATAAGTGTTTCTCTTTCTCCTTTCTACTTTCTATACAGACACATTTATGCTCGACGGTTTACGAGATGCGATTAAAGCGGAGGAGAAGGCTGAATTGAAATTTTGAAATGGGGCTCCCTTGATTTGGCTCCTTTTTGGATGTGGGAGAGGAAGAAGAAGGTGGAAGAGCTGTGCGGTTTTTGTCCTTTATCCCAAGTAGAACTTGGAGTTGCAATAGGAAAGAGCGGACGGAGGAATGGAAATTTTGATTTAGCTCGCTAACTAATGGCCAAACATTGTTTCAGAGAAAGTGGAGAAAGTGAACTGCACAAGGATAAAAGAACTTTACGTGTGTTTTACGTGTAGTAGGTAGTAGGAATAGTTTGAACAAGGAGCAAAGTTTAGCCCAAAAGATTCCAGTCTCAAGAACGTAGAATACCAGAATAGCAGAGAAAAGTGGAGTGAAACAATGTTAAGTATTTCAAGATATGTACGTGGATGATAATCTGAAAAGTGAGCGAGAGAAGAAAAGGGAAGAGAAGAGAGGAGAAGAGACTGAAATAAAGAGGAGCATCCGGTTGAAGTTGAAGGCAGCTCTAGCTCCAGCTCCAACTCGTTGTACAACAAGGGAGAGCAAGAAAAGAAGGGTATAAAAGATGTAAACCAGCCAGCCAGATTTTACGGTAGCAACTCCAACTGGAGAAATGTACACGAGTTTCCTTTCTTCCCAACTTTTTCCCTTCTCTTCCTTTCTTTAGTTTCCTTAGTCTGGATTCTGGAGTCTGGATTTTGGTGCTGGAGTTTGGAGTCTCTACATTTTCTCTTCCGGATTTTCCGCATACACAAAAGCACAGTGAGCAGAAAGAGAGAGAGAGAGAAAGTTGCAGAGCCGAGTGAGTGTATTGGCGTTAGTTTGGGGTACTTTCTGATGAAATACGATGTCATAAATAAAGCTGTGCAAAAATGAGTAACATTGCTTTGGCACAAAAGACGGAAGAGCTGTAAATGGGGGGAAGGAGGACGGAAGTGGGAGGAGGGAGCTTTTGGAGCTCTAGCTCCAGCTCAAACTCGAGCAAGGAAAAGTCATGAAATGAAAAAGAATCAAAAACAGAAAAACAGGAGCGAGGAAAATCGGGAAAGGAGGGGAGCAGAAAAGGAGAAAAGAGAGAGAAAATGGAGCGAAATAACAACAAAAAATTGGAGGGAACCCAGAGCTGGACAAACATGTACAATGTTAATGCTCATTCTCTCTACTCTCTCCTCGTCTACAAATACATCTCCCGATCCGTTCCTTTTCTTTCTTTTCTCTCTTAATATTGTTCTGCTGTCTCCTTTTTCTGTCGGCTGTCTCTCTTTTCTCGCCCTTCTTTCCTCCTGTTGTTGTTTGGTGAAGTGCCCAAAATTCCCTTTCTCACTCTCTCTCTCTCTTCTCCCATCCCACAATCACGATACACACACAATACACATTTCTCTTGTTGTTTCTCTTGTCCGTTTTGCATCAAGCATCAAGAATCAAGATAAAGGAAACTCCCACAACAGACACTCAACTTACTGGCTGCCTGGCTCGCTCATCTCCCTTCTTCTCTAAAACTAAACATGGAACAAACAAGAGAGCGAGGAGAAAAAAGAGGGAAAACGTAGATTTTTCCCGTTCCGTCGCACCATAAGTCACAAGCAGATCGATACGCCAAAAAGCGTCGGTTAAATTCAGAGTTGAATGAGCAAAACTAGACTCGACTAAACCGGGCTAAAAGTGGGGGAAGCAGATAAAGACAAAACAAGAGAAGAGCGGATAATGTACATGTGATTTCCCCTCCAGATTGGGATTGAGGCACGAAAACAACTAATGTTGCACTTGTCCTCCCTCCCTCCCTCACACAACACAACACAACACCATCATCACAATCCTCATTCGCCTCCGGCACCACCATTAGCCAGTACCAACTTTTAAATTCAGTCTGTGGCGAGAAGTGGAAAAGGTCAAACACCTACATCCGCCTCTCTTCACCAAACAACAAAACAAGAGGAGAAAAGCAAGTCTGCTTTCTTTCTCTCTGATTGTCTCTCGTAAGAATATGAGGTTGTAAAAAATAAGAGTCATTACACACACTCTGCACTCTACACTGAACACTGAACAAACAGAATCACCACCAAAAGAAAACAGGAAAAATCCCATTTTGATTCTGGTGGATATGCCATTTGGCTCTATATCTGTATTATATTGATATTAGTAGAGTTTCGGACAATCCTCATTGAAATATATTATTATGACCAGTCCATTTTCCCCAACAAACCGAACCAAGGAAACCAAATTTGAGGATTTTCTCCAAATATTTCCCTTTTTCATGTGTCTACTCAACTCGGATAAAACGGAGCCCGGATTTCCACTTGTACATTTATTTTCCATTCTCCATTCTGCTCATTCCCTTTGTCCGAGGGAAAATGCTCAATGCTCAACTCGAAATTTTTATCCCTCGTTGTTCCCTTGAAATCTTGAAACCTTGAATTGCCGTGCGGGATGAAATCCGAGAACTGCGACACGCACACCATGCACAAGATGAGGGGAAAAGACTGAGGAAAGGGGACAGAAACAAGAAACAACTGGACTGGACTGCTGGTCTGACGACTTGTTCAATTGTTCTTATTGTGAACGGTGGATGGAAAAGTGTATGGTTTTTTATTCGAGTCATTTACGACCGCATTTCTGAATCCACTTAAAGGGAACGGCAGTTGAACTGAGAGGAATCATTACTTGCACCATTCCAAACGCTCATTCCTGACCTTAAATTCCCTCTCTCTCTCTCGCTCTCTCCCCCCACAACATGACACAACCGTTGCCCCGAAATCCAGCAAATAACCACGAGTATCGTCCTGTGGAAAATGTTACATTTTCTAGATATTTTCCATATTTATGTCGCCCATTATTTGCCGGTGCGCCGGAGAGAGAGAGAGACAAGAAACAGAAACCACAAAAAATCCATGGGCGAGGAAGAAAAGAAAGGAAAAGAGAAGAGGGACTTTGGTCAGTGATGTTTGGTGCTTGGTGGTAGGGAGTGAAATGAAACTAGAGAAGAGAGAAGAGAAGAGAGGAAAAAGTGCACAAGGTGCGTCAGAGAACGGCGGTCTGTTTGGTGTCTGGTGTGTGTTGGCCATTTCCGTAATCTGTTCACATGTTCCAAATAGCCTCATCCTCAACATTCAACATTCAACAACCACTGGCTCTACTGTTTCCACTGTTGTACAGTTTCTGCTGAGAAAAAGGACAATTTGAGATAATTCACTATTTCTCCACACACACACACACACGAGAGTGGGATGCACATTGAGATGAATGTGGACATGTACAATGTACATTGTGCATTGTCTGTAGATTGAGTGGAGAGGGAAAGTAAAGGGAGGATAAAAAGCAGTAGGTAATTCCGTCCATTCCCACGGAAATTGTCTCGAAAAATACAGCTCAAGTCAGCAAGGACATTGTCATTTACCTTTACTCCCCATAATCAGTCACATGAAATAACCCCGCTCACTTTTCTTTTACGATCCCACACCCAAACAGAGAAAGAGAGACACAGAGCGAGAGAGAACTCTGTTGCAGATGCTCTATTTCTCTTTCTTGCTACGCCAGCATCTTGAATCTTCTCTTCCTCGTCCACATCCACGTGAATGGCTCCGGTTCCATGTTCCATGGCTGGAATAAATGAAACTCAAACACTGGAGACTCGAGACTGGAGACACAAACACTTTAATGTGCACACCAATTATTTCTCATTTCCCAGCCTCCACGAGTCTACATTCTACATCCCCATTATTGTTACGCTCGTCCCTCTCTTCCCTCTTTATTCCGGCTAATGGGAATCAAATCAACTTTTAACTCTCCTTCCCTCATTTCTCTATCTAGAATCTAGATCTAGATCTAGATCACTTGTCATCAGATTCTCCTCTCTCTTTTTCTCATTCCCTTTCTTTTCTTTCACCAAATCCAATCGCACACAAAACGGCGTACAATCCAAAATCCACAAACTCTTTTCATTTCCTTTGTTCTGAATCTAACTCCAACCTCAACCTCGAAAAACAATTCCATCCAACAAATAAATGTGCATCCCAATTTTGACCTGATCCTTCCTTTAATTCTCCACAGATCCATCAACTGGATTTGAAACTACAACATACAAGTGAAAATTAAGAAAAATGTGAGGAAATTCATGTTGAAATGAATATAATATAAAGAAGGAAGGAGGATTTCCATTTTCCATCCGATTCCCTTTTTGTAGCCATGTTTGTGGAGTGTGGAAAAATAAATATGGAGACTATTTTATATTGAGTATTGAGTATTGAGTTCCGAGCTTCCTTTTCTCTCTCTTCTTTCCAGCCTCCTTTTTTGGCGTGTGTTCCAATTCAGTTCCCCATTTCCATGCACACGGAACATGGAGATGATTGTAATTCTGGGCTTTCATCACCCTTCTCAATTCAAATTTTCTCCTCACTCTGTCTATCCTCTCCCTCATTTCGGAACCCATCTAAACTCTAATGAAAATAAAAGTACACAAGAAAAGACATCCAGAATCGGGAACACGAGTGCATCGAGCGTCGAGGGGAAAAAAAGGGGGAAAAGGTGGCAAAAATTGAAATACGTTGAATATGGAAAACTGCGAAATGATTTAAAAGTTGTGAAGAGTGTTGAGTGTTGAGAGTTGGGGATTTTGGACGTGGAATGAAAAAGTCCTTTGGAAATTTCAAAGACGCCGTCGCTCTTTGTTCTTTGTTCTCTGTTAGTGAAATGTTGAATGTGAAATGTGTTGGCTCTGGTTTGGAGGATTCAATTTGCAGTTCCAGTTCCGTTATGATGAATTCGGAATCCGGGTATGAACTCTTCGCAGTTTGCAGTTTGCACTGCACAACTGTAGATTTAACAGAGAGATACAACTCGTATCGCGGACATACAGAGAACAGAGACGAGCAAAGTCTCTGTATGAGGATTCACATCTACATCAGCATTGGACCGGAGGTAATTTAAGCTGTGAGCTGGTGAAATATGGGAAACTGGGAAAGGAAACCCGTCTCCACACAACCACATTCAAACATTCAATACTCTGTGTAAAATAAATATATCTCACTCTCACTCCGTGTTGGAGGGGATTCGCATACTTATTTAAATAATATTGGCAGTGGGAAGTGGGAAGGAGGAGTGCCTCGGGCATTCTTGAAATCCCGGCATATTTGAATCCAAGTTGACTCAATGAATTTCTCTCTCTCTATTACAGTTCCACCGACACTACACTA
Source organism: Sminthurinus aureus (assembly GCA_034698265.1). Lineage (NCBI taxonomy): Eukaryota > Metazoa > Arthropoda > Collembola > Symphypleona > Katiannidae > Sminthurinus > Sminthurinus aureus. The sequence continues at coordinate 76,993 of JAQGBH010000063.1, forward strand.
TGAGCATAAAGGAGTGTCTGAGTGAACATTGAACATGGAGGAAAAAACTACTCCGTCCCCTTCTTCCAACACACAAACACACAAACAGTGAACAGTGAAGAGAGGACACCATTTGAAAGGAAAAGGAAAACGAGTCGAGCCAAAACTCTAAACGTCTGTCTATTTAATCGCGCAATCAATACTCAACTCGGAGCTGATTTCAGTAGACTACGCAGACTGCAGACTGTAGACTGCAGTTGGGACTTGGTTCCCTCTCTCTCTCTCTCTCTCTCCTTCTTCTTTCTCCTGTGTTATGTGAGAGTGAAGATTACCTTGGAAATTGAATTCCACCTTCATCAACACGCATCCAATTTGATTTTCTCGCGTATGAATATTCTTTCCTCTCCAACCAACCAACTTGTTCCCAGAGTCACAATCTCCCGATTCCCGATGAGGAGGAATGATGAGGAGATGAGGAAGAAGGAAGAGCAACTTGAGTTAATACTCAATGCTCAATACTCTTACAACCATCTCTTTTCACCTTGATACTCGATGCATATCCATATGCTCACATCCTACTCCATACTCCATACTCTCATCATCTCCACTATTTAACACTCCACACAGAACCAGAGCCAGCTCAACTTACATCCCAACTCTACACTTTTCCTTTACTTCCTTCCTTCTCCTCTCTCCACATACAATCTCAATTTATTCTCAATTTTCTACTAAATCCCAACCCGAATTTCTTTTTTCCTCCTTCTTTTTATACGTACGTAGGCAAGTCCCAACTCGCACATCCCACATGGCACAGAGAGCGAGGAATATCTGAAATCAAATCAATTTGTGCTCCCTTCTTCTTCTCCCAATACTCCCTACATATAAGTACACGCATTTCTGCCTTGCCTATTTCCCTATTTCCATTCATTTAGTCCTCTATGTACTTTTCCTCTTCATCTCCTTGGGCACAGCTCAAAAACCCAAAAATCATTCTTTCAGTTCATTGACTTTGAATTTTTCCTCCTTCCTTCCTCCTCTTCCTTTCTTTTCCTTCCTTCCTCTACTTCATTTCCCCTTGATCCTCTCCATTCTACACTCTACACTCTACACTACACTCTACACTTGAATATGCATATTGCACATGTCTCCCGGAATTCAATTAGATCCCGTTTCCATATCCCGTTTATTCACTCGCATCCAGAAACCCGAATTATTTTCACTTGAATTTTCAAACCAAATCCCACTCTACTCTGCTCTGCTCATATAAATGTACCCGAGATTTTTCTCAAAATTCTATAAATAAAGCAGCGCTCAGCTCTCAGCTCCACGTCAGAAACAACAAGAAAAAATCAATTAAGAAAGGATTTCACGTTTTGACATTTCCCGTTCATGATGATGAGGTCTGTACATTATACACTGTACGTTTTACATTGCACGTTGTACATGTTTCACTTGCTTTGCTTTGCCTAACTTTGCTTTGTTTGAATTTGATTTGATTTGGAAGAGTAACACAAGTCCGACTTGGCGCTCTGAACCATGTAATTTCCAAAAACAGAGTTTGTATTCTGTGGTGCAGGGCAGTGCAGAGCAGTGCAGTGGAGATGGATCCAGAATACGGAACAAGGCGGAAAAGGATCACTAGTTTAGTAAATTATTAAGTCTTTGATTCATTATCTCATCAAGCCCTTTGATGATTCCCATCTCCAGCAGCAGCAGCAGCAGCTCTCACAGACAAACAAACAAACAAACAAACTCAACTCACAATCACAGCAACAACAACGGCATTTGACGTGCTCAATTCATTCACATCAAATGAATCCACCAAATTATTCCAACCAAACAACTCAAAAGACTCAAAAGACTCAAAAGACTCGAAACTCCAAACAAACCCACGTCTTAAAAACTAAAAGCAAAAGGATTGACATGAAATCCACATGTACTATTTTTTTCTGTCTTTTCTGACTACAGATAAATTGCCTCGAGGTAAAAAATCTAAAGAGCGGAAAGTATCTCCACTTCACAAATCAAGTCAGAATACGAAATACGAAATACGGGATTCAATTTTGAATGAGTGGTGGAAACCATCACAACTTTTCACAGTAATTATTTAGGGAAACACTGCAAAATTTGAGCACGTCATGTGATATTCCGGTTTTATGCGTATCCTGCTACAAATTGTGTCCACGTGGACAGTGACGGAATCTGGCTCCACAATCCACATGCGTGCAGTTGATATCCACAACAGACACTAGAGTAACTGAGAAATGAGATGGGAGAATTCCTGGGAGACTATTGAAATGTGGAGTATGGAGCGTCTGCAGGCTGCATGTTAAATGCCGAGAAGCGAGAGAATTAACGAGTTATGCAGACATGTAAAAATAGCTGGGTTGAGGATTGAGGAGCAACTTTTATGAAAGGCAGAGAGTGCCATTTAGTGCTCTTCTCCAGAATTACACACACAAGGCAAGGAGCAGGGAAGAAGATACCCTAATAAGACAACTACAATATCTAACATGTACCATCTACAAGAAGGGAAACTAAAAATAAAAATACTTTGCATGTCATACAAAATGTTAAAAGGGTAACAAAAATGGTGAGAGACAAAAGTAGCTGTCTGCACACTCTGCACACTCGGCACATGTACAAAGTATTTTAAAAGTCGGAAAACTCTCCATTTCCCTACATTTCCACATTCCACATGCTCCCACCTTTTTTCCACTCACATGAGCACATGCCACAAGAGCTAGTCGCTCTTCCCTTCATTTTTACATGGACACAACACAACTACACTTGAAGACAACTCAAGACTCAAGACAAAAAACTCTTACTAAATTTATGATGCACCTACACAAAATTAGCTAAGCTCTCATTTACAAATTCAACACTATTTCAGCTCTTCATGTTAAATGTTGAGACTATCCTAAAAATAATTAAATGGGTGAATTTTTTCAGTCCGAATATGACCTTCAAGCGGACAATTCGGGCTAATTAGTGAGTTTTCATACAGATAAGTTGAGACTCGAGACTGGAGACGTAAGTAAATTGCAAGACGGGATGGATGTAAAAATAGTTGTTGAAATAAATCCATCCAGCCACACCACATTCCACATTCCATATTCTCAACGAGCTGTTATTGCTGTTGCCCAGAAGATTTCGTCAGCGACTAAGAGAAACTAATAATAATAATAATAATAATAATTCTGATTCCTTTGATCCTACTCCTTCCTCATCCACATTAAATTCCTCTCTCTCCCCTCTTCTCTTCTCTTCTCTTCTCTGTTTATTCTCTTTTATGAATCCACCCAGGGTTTTGAATGTTGAATCTTCTGTTTGGATATGGATCTAATCAATTCATCCATTCGTTCATTCATTCATTCATTCCTTTGTGACTGCTCCAGTTTCCATATTTATCCAGCCATGTTTACACTCGAGCATTAATTCCTGACAATCAGCCAGCCTATTAACTCCAGCTCATTAGATCATTCTCTCTCTCCTCCTATTTTACTCTCCTCTCCCTTCTCTCCACCATTTTCTTCATATCTACAGAAACAGAGGGGGAGAGACAACAGAAGGCTGAGAAGACAAGTGAGAATCATATCATTCCTTCCTTCCTTCCCCCATCAACTAATCGCAGAAACAAAGAGGAGAGCAACCAACTTTTGGCTTTCCCTTCTCCATTCTCCAATCTCTATTTTCTCTACCACTGCAAGTTGAAAGGTATTTGCTGTTATTTCTCCACTCTCCACTCTCTGCATCCACCACGTACTCAGTCCCTCCTTTCAGATTCATTCCACATTTTCGGTTGTGAGAGAGGAGGGAAAGTGGGATTGCAGATTATGAGGACATCAACTCAGAACGGAGCACATAAGCATTCATCTTGTACGCATCAGCATTCAGATCCGATGCACTTACAAAACACATATTGCACACCATTTCCACCGAATTATGCCCATGCTCCACTCTCACTTTCCCTTGAACGTTGAACATATTCAACTCATGTTCCAGATCCACTGCATCCGGCTCCCTTCTCCCACCAACATCCAACACCAACACCAACAGAAACAGAGAGGATATGCAGAGAAACATTTAATGTTTATGAAAGAACAATTAATAAGTAGGACGTTGTGTAATTTATCCGGCGGTGCCTCCTGCAGTCCGATTCCAATCCATAAATATTTATGTCTTTCCACTCACCTCAACAAAACTCTACTCACTTTACCTTCACATTCAAATTACAAAATTGAGCACCCAGTCATTTTCAACTATTTCTGCACATGTGTCATCTCGAGGAGTACTTTATCCAGTATCCCACCTAATCCACAATCCACAATCTACAGTCCGTATTAAAATTCACTCGTACTCGTGCTCCATTCATAAAACTATAAAATTAACAAAGACTCGGTGGGTTGAGTTGGTTGAGTTGGTGAGTTGGGAGACGCCCGAAGAAACCCGTCAATAAAAGGATCAATAAAATAAAAATAAAACCAATAACACGGCGGCGTGTCCGTGGAAGGAGAGAAAAAGTCGGTGTGGAAGGAGAGAGCGGAGGGAACGGGCACATAAAAGATGAAGGCACGTAGAGCGCGGAGCGGAAAGGCGTGAAAAACATGAACATGGGGAAAAGCGAGTCAGAAATGTTCCTCTGGCAACAGTAGTGGAGTAGTCAAGTATTCAAGTGCAGTGTAACAATCTGGTGTCTAATGTAAGACGTAAAAGACGTAAAACGTAGGACGTAAAATGTAAAGCGTAAAATCCAAGTTGCAAACGGAATACGAGAAATCTTTTCAAAAAACCAGAAATATATTTTACCAAGTTGAACCCAAACTTTCTCCTCCTTTCCACTTTCTCTTCATTTCTCAGACTTGTTCTGGGCTTGAGTTGAAGTTGGAGGTAAGTTGAGCTCAAACAGGTTCTTTTTTATTCTGTCCTCTCCGTCATTCCCTCTACTGCTCGGCCAGTCTACAGTCGCCAGTCTACAAAGCTACAAAGACGTCACATCACACACGGTGGACGGCCGACATTAATTTTGTCCTTTGCTAAAGGCGGCGTATGAATTTACGCTTCTGTTTTTGGCTCCAATCTTTTATCTCGCTCCTTGCCATCTCGCGATCAGCAGAGCAGGACAATGTCACTCCCCGAGTCACGAAAACCTTTCCAATTTAACTTAAATGAACCCTCACACAGAAACACACAGAGAGGAACGCACCAGCAGAATAAAGTAAAATAAGAAAAAGTCTGCTGTCATGTTCAATGTAGAATGTAGAGTGGACAAAGTAAGGACGCCATCTCATTCCGTCCGTGCAACTGGACATTTATCTTGCGTCCTAAGGGAATCCCCGGGAACAACTATCAATTTATTTCAAACCACTTTCGCCAACAAACTGACAAATATTTTGACCATTATTCCTCAAACGCACTTTCATACTTCATCATCCACATCCACATCCACGTGGACACCACACCACCCAAAAACTTCTATTCTTCTCCACGCACATTCTCCTTCAAATAGTCACCAACACCAGTCTTGAACTTTATTCACCTTTAAAATGACTAAAACAGCAATTAGTTTGTGCACAAGAAATGGGCATAACTTGCTAACTTGAGAAGATTGAAGATTGGAAATTGGAAACGTCGGCGTGACGTGCTAATAATGATACAATAAATAATAATAGAGGTGGTGATGAAATGATTTGATATTTTGGGTCGGGTGAAATTATGCAATTAAAAAACATGAATGATGATGTGTGAAGGTTTATAAATAAACAAGCAAGAATTGGGATTCCCCGATCCGCGGATTCCACAATTGTACAATTCCACAACTGGATGGTGGATGGTGGAGTTGACATGGTTAATAATACATAATAGATGTGCGGGGCAGTGACTGGTGTTGGTGTAGTCATAATTTAGTCTCCCGCTAAATATGGCTGGTGATAACTCGTAGTTACTATTGACATTCATTCCGCGTCCAACTCCACCAAACAGAAGAGCCACAGTGGATCGAGTACATGTACAAACAGGAGAGGAGAGAATAGGAGAGAGAGCGGGCAGGAACATGACTGCAAACACAACACATGCACACAAACACACAAACACGCAAACTAAATTTCTAATTCAATAAACGCCTTTGTAAACAATTTGGGGGGTTCAGTGAAAAGGACGGTTTAAGCCATGTTATTACACTCATAAATAAAGAGTCCTTGCTCCAGTCTAGAATCTAGAGTCTGGAATCGGGAATCCAGTCCGCAGTTGCACAAACCATCCTGCATCCTGCATTCTATTCTGTATATTGCTGGGGAAGAGTGCGCTAACTTGCTACAATTTCCTACAGCGTAGACTCGAGTCTCGGGAAAGGAAACGCAGAAATCCAGAGAAGGTGGTTCAAGAAAATGAAGAAGCTTATTATAACCATCTCTGCTCCTCTTACTGGGGATTCACACAGGTCCAACAGAGAAGACGCAAGACACCAACTCACCTCCATCATCCAGAACACACACACATCAAGATTACGTCAATAATAATCCCCACATAGCGAACAAGGCGCAGCTCACGTTGCACATCAAGGTTGTGGCTAATTAAACTCACGAGTCTTGAGTCTTGAATTCCTCTCATTTCTCCGCGCCATGTGAAGGAGAAAAACAAAAGAGTGAGAGAAACAAGTGAGAGTGAGAGCTCTACCGCCAATACCACCAACAAGATATTTGCAGCTCGAAATATTTGGTAGGCAACACCTGAATCCAAATTCCAAATCCCAAATCTCCTGCACGACAAAACCACAATGTCCGTGCAGATTGTGTCTGTGTCTGTGTCAACATCTCAACATGCAGGTAGAATGCGGAAGAGCAACAAGAGCCACAGTATTATTTGAGCAGAATTTGAGAGAACGAAAGAGGATGAAAGAGGCTATTGTGGTGGCGAGGGGAGCATTAGCATTAGCATTCACAGTGAATAGAGACGACGCCGTGTGTGGCTGAAATGCGATAGGTAGATAGTAGATAGGTAGCAGAGGTATGCAGACGGCGTTCTTGCTCATAATTTAATACAAACCCCCGTCCCATCAACATCACAGCTCTGCATTACTCATACACAAATGGATCAAATATCGCATATCCGCATAACTCGAACATTCAAAACTCTACATAGTGTCAGAGAATGCGGACGTGTGGCTCAAGAGTGAAGACTAAAGAAGGAGGAGGAATTGGCGCGAATAAAACCTCCAACTTGATTTTCAATAGGTAACATTTAAAGTGTAACCTTGCAAAAAACACGTGGATGCATGGATGCATCAAGAACACAAGAACACAAGGATCATCACCATCATCATCATCCCGATCCATGACATTTTTCTCCTTCTCTTGAGTTTTTCCTTCCTCC
>JAQGBH010000064.1:0-84257 GCA_034698265.1 Sminthurinus aureus
AAAGGGAAATGGATATTAAATTATAAAGGCCGTGATTTTTTTTGCCCCTGATTTTGTTTGCCCCGCGTTCCCCTATACATTATGCATTGACTGGAATCTGGAGTTGAGAGGAAAATCAGTACTGAATTTCCAGTTCTACTTCTAATTCGAACATTTTTTACTACCTTTCACTATGTTTATGGTTTAAATTGTTTGTTTTCCTGTTTTTCCATTTTAAAGGCATAATTTGAACTACATGCTTCATACTTCAAATTTCGATAGGTAAAAATAATAGTCAAAGCTCAAAGCCAGAAAAAATCGGTATTGCGTATTTACTATTCACACGGATTTTAATGCTTGGAGTAAAGAGTAAAAGACAGGCATGTTTGCCTAGTCTCGTCTAAACTGTAAGTACTGAATAGGGTGTAAAGTGGAAATTGTTGCATGTGCATTTATTTTCTCAAGCCCACGCCGGTTGAAACTCAATTTAGTCGGAAATCGAAAGATGAAGGAAGAGATACTATAGGTCTCGTGTGGTTTTGAGCCATATAAAATACAACCGACAGAAGTATTGCTTCTACTGATTTAACCTGTTACATACTTATGAATTACCAATTTTATTGATCGAATAATTCTAACTATCAATCTAAATTGTAATTTTAGAGGGTAGCGCAATATTTTTCATAAACACTAACTCCGCTTTGTAACAAAGTAGACGAGCTTTAAATTTTCTGAAGATGAACGCCAATTGAAATTTCTATGAACTGTAAACGTCGTTCTCGTCGTCCAGCTTCGTCGTACACCAGCATATCATAACTATTAAAGCACAAGGGACTCAGTACTTAAAGAATTTACATTTTTGAATTAATTTATTTTGATCAAAAATCTTTTAGTCATAGTACAATAAATTCCTTTTAGCTTGAATTTTAAACGAGCAAACTCCGGTATTCTATTTATTTACGTTTGAAATTTGAAGATTCTTGGAACAGTATGTACAGTTTGGGCTTTAGACTTTAGAATTTAGAGTCGCATATATCCCAAAATGGATTTTCGCATTTTTTGTATTAAAATTAATTCTTATAAAGCATGCAATATCATGCATATTGAATTATTATTTATGAGAATGCAAAAAAATGACTTACCCATATGCAAAAGCAGCACATCCCTTGGTACTTAAACATTCCTGTTCACAGGTTGATAATGACACTGAATTCAGTACTTTTGAGGGTCTTCCTGAGGCTAATTTATAACCCGTTAACCATTTTGTATAACAGTTATCTAAAAGCAAAATCAAAAAGTTTACTTGTTAAGTACTTGAAAAAGAACATTAAAACATATTACCACTGCTTTGTAATCCAAGTTGTTTAACTTTTAACGGAGCATTCAAATTCCCAACTCCCAACGTTCAATTGATTCATATGAACCTTTCCATTAAATTTCTGACTGTCTGCCTACAAGTTACAATATGGCACATATCGTGGCCCTCGTTTTAAAAATGATTCCTTCTCATGTATTACGAATGAAAAGGAATCGTTTTTAAAACGAGGACCACGATATGTAAATTCATGTAATATAGTTTGCTTCTTGGAACTCGGAAATGTAGGAGCAACAAAGAAAAAAATGGAAACGTTTTAGGTTTGAGGTTTGAGTAAAACTCTGCATTCTCCACACTTCTTTTCTCTCTCCCTCTCTGCTATTCAAGATTCATGAGTGAAAGTTGGAAAGTGAACACGTGACCACTCAATACTAAATACTCAATACAATCGATACAATGTAGATTCTTACCATGTAATAATCTTGACGCTATAGAAGACTGTAAAAGGTAAGTGTGCACTAGAAAAATTGCGGAAATTAAATAACGACCCCTCATTTTATAAACGTATTTATTTGCCAGTGATCCCAGCATCCAGCGCCCAGTTTTTTCCCAGGCACTAGTCACGTATCACTATCTTGTCCACCAACTTGTTTTATTATTTACTTGAAACGCCTTATGCTATTTCCTATTTATTATTTACACTTGGTATAAACTAGAGTACACTGTCGTATATTGAAGCACATGGGTACAAACAAAATCACTACTGGTTGCAAATGATTGAAAAATGTAATAATCCAGTTCCAGTTTTTTCTATCTAGGTCTCAACTTGTTACATTTTCCATTTTCACAAATCACAAAAATCACTCAGCAAGGGAAAATCCACGTGGCACAAAATCCTCAAAGTTGTTAAAATACACGATCCAGATTTTAAAAAAAAACTCCACTTGATGTTTAGTGTTTGGTGTGAACACTGGAGATTTAGGAGATTTCACTGAAAAACTTTGAAGATTTACACTTGGACTGGAACAAGTTGAAATTTCGAAACGTCTTAAGATTTCAGATTCAAAAAATCCAACTGGTGTCTTGTTGGCCGGTGACAACGAAAGATGAAGACGATGACGACGATGGACTTGGTTGGTGCGAAGGGACGAGCGACTGATACAGAACTGAAATGCAACCGGAGGTTAAAGAATTTTGCATTGTTGTTGATACTCTTTCGTCTCTGTCTGTTTATGTTATGTTATGTTGAGTTATGTTGTGCTGGATTTATCTATACATCTAACATTTATAAGCTAGATATTATATTATATTACATTCCTATCAGAAGGTACCTGATTCCTGATTTCATTTCTCTCTCTCTCTGCTCGTTGCTCTTCTCTTTGTCCATCTCCCGAACCCACTCTAAAAACTCTAATGTCTAATGTCTAATACTCACATTACATATTTTATTATATTATTATACTTATATCAGAATGTAGAACTATACAGCATACAACATACAACATACACATGGAGCTTGAGTTTGGGGTTTTCAGTAGTATTTTATTTATAATGCTTTGGAGTCACACAGAAGTCACAAGTACATATTATACAGTACTGTATTCAGTATTAGGGATTATATTTAAGCCAGTAAGAGTGAGAGAGAGAGGACCGGATGTCTCTCCTCTTCTCCTCTTCACGCAATCTAAACTTGACTCGTATATCAAAAGTATTATTATTATTATAAATTATAAAGCCATAGATGAGATGATGGAGGTGTACACCGTACATTGTACATTGTACATACATAATATATTTTCTAAATTTTTCTACGATCTTCAATTATGATTAGATTTCCCATTTACCATTTACCAGTTACTCAAAGTAGCATCAACAATAATAGCATATCTATACGTGTACATTACATTGTAGATGCAATTACTATTACTATTTAACACTCTACAATCGACGCTATATCTGTAGAGTCTACTAACTTAGGGCTTATGGAGCCATGCCCTCACTTCATAATTCACAATACATGTACTAGATGCATTATGAATTTAGAATCCAGAGAATCAACAATCATAATCGTAACAACTATATCATATAACATAGTTAATGGTTAATGGTAATAACCAAAATGCGAATCCCCTTGTACATCGTCCATCGCCCTACTATCCGCCCGTTTACACTCTTCTACACTCTATACATGAATATTAATATATTTTGAACCTGGAATCAAGAATTTAGAATGGATAGAGCTATTAAAATGTAGATAGTGCGAGGGACTACGTGATCCACCTAACTTGTATTAAATGCATACATGTGTATTTTAGGTTTTCATGATTAATTATGAGGCCCACTACTTTTTTTTCTTGGAGGTTTTGAGTTTTGAGATTTGAGGCAATTCTGTTTTCTGTTTTCTTCCTGAAATTTCATTAGCGACAACTCACAAGTCAAAAGACACACTCCTCATCTTTAACATCATTTTAGATTTTAGGTATCTTAGATTTGATTTTTACAGATTTTTATAGCAGATGAGCAGTTGTTTTTTATATTCATTTAAAATTTCAAGACGTCAGATTTCGGATGCACCATGAACCGTTTAGTGGATTTACATTTCAGTTTTTGATTAATATGGTATGCATAATGCATAATGTATGTAATGTACAAAAGATACCGAAATTACGGTATGAAAAAAGATAAAAGTAACCAAGTCGAATCAAATCAAAAATCAAACCCAAGTAGAAGAATCATTTGACACTTGAAACTTGAAGCTGTACAGTAAACAGGTAAAAGCATATCAACTTTATGGTGTCATTATGTGACTTTTTCATTGAATTTTTTTCCCTGTCCTCTCCGTTATTTTTTTCATCTCACTAGTCAGTAGTGAATTTAGTGAATTGCATTGTCATGTTTCATCATTCCATTCTCCATTCATCAGACATCAGACTTATAGGTGAAACGTAAATACAAAATACATACATACGTAATGAATAACAAGTGTGTCTAATATTTATACACCGATGGAAATATGTAAAGCGAATGAATACATATGAGATAAATATTTCATATTTCATATGCGGTAGGATTTTGTACAGTTTAGAATTTACAATTTAGAGTTTAGTTAGGGCAGCTCCAGGTTTAGTATTTTGCATTTGCCAGTACATAGAGTATAGAGTTGTCTGATATGAATCAGAATTTAAAACTGAGTATATAGAGATATTTTATGTCAATTTTTGGCGTGTTGTTGTTGATGCTGATGATGATTGCGTTTCGTTTGTCGTTGTTCATCGTTCAAATCCGATCATTGATCTTTTTTCATAATCGTTCACATGTACATGCACGTTGTATAAATATTGTACATGCATCACGTATTCCAAATTCCATATTTATGTGATTTTAAGTGTGGAAAATGTCTGTATCAGAATTTCGTCAGGATTCCCATTTCCCAATTTTTTGGTATAACGAATATTAAAATCTAGATTCCAGGCTTTAGACTTTATATTACTGTGAGTAGTGAGTACTGTATCCAGTGTACAGTTTGTCTACGGGTTTAAATTTTGCGAATATTTGCACTAAGTTTGCTTAAACCCTTCACCACTGTTCCCTATTCATTATTCATTATACATTTATACATTTCATATCGCATAATATCATATTGTCAATTGTCAATTGTCATTATGACACGAACGTGCTTTGCGATTATAAAACCAAATTACTACTTCATGTCATGTACTTATATAAGTAAGTGTATAAATAAAAAAATGGCAAGGCTGAACAAAAGTGAACTCTGGGGTTCATCAGCACTAAGTTCCTCTAAACTCGAAACACTAAACAACGTCATCATTTTATATCACATATCACACTGCATGGGTTTTGATTCTGAAAATTATGAAAATTCATATTTAATTTTGACGTTCGTGAGCAGAGGTGAAGCAGCGAGAAATAGCTACAGCCTACAGCAAAGTACACACACTACACACATGCAGAAAAACTTGATGATTCTCTCATTCCTCGTTTTTGGTTTTTGACTCTGGTATTTAATAGTCAATTGTCTCTAGTCTCTAGTCTGTAGAGTAATTATTGTCGTTGACTGAGGACTGAGGTATTTACTCTCATGCCCTTTTAATGTGTAACAACTAACAACATACATCATGGATGATGGGAGAAAGAAAGCGTAGGCGCCATGAAAGTTAAAGTATAGACTATAGACAGTTGAGAGTTAAGAGTCTACTTGAGACTTGAGACGACGACCCAAGAACTTAGAACTTAGAACAGTAAAGTTGAGGATTGAGGATGCAAAAAAACTACGTGAGATTCTCATGTCATTTAAGTGTATTTTTCATACTTTTTCACCCATAATTTACATATTATCACATCTTATTATCTTTTTACAGACTGTTGACTGGACTCTTGACTGTCTCTTCTTCATGTAATTTAATTATGACAAGTGTTGGACTAACCAGAGTCAGAGTCACAGACCCAAAATCAAAGCGAATAATGTACCTTCTTCATCTTTGTTCTTGCTTCTTGCCTTACATAATGAAGTGGTTTATTATAGGTTTTTACAGTGTACACAGTACACAGTGTACAGTGTACAATGTACTTACACGTTTACACTAGTTTATTCATGGTAAAAGGTCAGTACATACGGACTACGGACATTCAACATTCGACATACGGTTTATCACAGATCGCAGATCACACAGATTCAACTCCTTGTGTTGATCTTTTTTGCATAATATAGACAGTAGACAGTAGATAGGATGTGACAGTTGACAGTGGACATTTTATTAGGACAAAAACTAGTGTTGTGAAATCAAAATGCTGACCAAAGAGCAAACACCAAACATCAAACGGCAACTTTTATTACCATTATTTATTGGTTTCAAGGTTTTGATATAAAAATTAAAATATTTTATAAAAAGCTTTTGCATTATTATCCACAGGAAAACACCATCATTATGACGATCATGATGAATGATGAGGAATGAGGAATCAGGAGCGAGGTGATGAAACTCTGATACATTTTATTTTTCCTTTATTATTTACAATTGACAATTGTCACACACTCTACTCTATCCATTCTGCAGTCCAGTTTGGAGTTTGGAGCTTGGAGCAAAAAGCTACTTCCCAAATACAGTAAAATAACAAGGGGTAATTTTTGCATGATGCTACATGCACATATTTTATGCATATCATAATATTATTACTGCAATTATATCTATCTGCCTATCTGCATTATAAAGTATTATTTACACGAGGAGTGAGCTGGTCCAATTATTATAATTCATCTATTAAAAAATCCACAGAGCACACACAGGGATTCACATGATTGGAAATTGGAATTTGGAATAGAGTTACTCAAAACTGAAAATGCACCATTGACCATTGAATTTTGGATTGGATTGGATTGTCAGTTGTCAATTGTTAGAAGTATGATAATAATTAAAGTACCGTTTGGATTTTTATTCTCTTCCTTCTTCCTTTGTAAATAATAAACATTTCTATACCTATACCCGATAGCCTATAGTGTCTATTCTGTCACTCCACGACTGATCAACTGACACATTCAATGAAATGTGGAATGGAATTTCAAATGTGGAATGAATTGAAAATTGAAACAAAAAAAATAATCAGCAAAATATTTCCACTTTTGTGCATATAAACAACAGATCCATGATTTAATTCAATATTCAATGTAGCATGTTTACATAATCTACTGTTACTCAACACTCAACATTCAACACAAAATCTAATGGAAAAAATGGAACGTTTCTAGTTGTTTTCATAAATCTATGGGAAATGGAAAGACAAAGAAAATGGGGCTCTCGAAGTGCTGCTCTTGTTCACTAAGGCCAAAATACTTAAATGTTAAATGCAATCAACAATAATTGAAGCATATTTATCTGTAAATCATGTGCGCGGTATGAAAAGAAAGTAGTGTGGTGGTTTATCTATATGGTTTATGGTTTATGGTGTATGAAGTAAAGAAAGGCGGTGCATAGTGCATAATACATATGTATATGTGATTAGTATTTTCCATTTAGCATTTGAGGATGAGATAATACAAATAAAAATGCTGGTTATCAATTTCACTGGATCTTCTTCAGATATATTTTCTTGCTGCAGTGCTAAAAATTGAAGAGAATGAGGAAGTTGGAGTTTGACGTGAGAATGATGGATTGCTTTTGTTTGTATTTGAACATGGAATTGCTCGTTCATCTTCTATGTATGTATGTAGTACTGTGTAATTTTTTTGACGCTCCTGAGATTTGAGATTGGAGAGGAGCAAAAGCAAAAGCAAAAGGTGCTTTGGGCTTTGGGCTTTGGTCGACTCATGTCTTGAATCTAAAATCTAGCATCTAGAGACTTGAGACTCGAGTCGTCATGAGTTGAGCTGAGTTGAGTTGAGTTGAGTTTTGTTGAGTCACACTCGAGTTACTTTCTCTGAGGTCAAGTCAAGGCATTCTGAATTCTGAATTACTCTGGTTCTTCTTCTTATTATTTTTATTCTTGCTCGTCTATCTTCTATCTTGTACAGTGTACAGTGTACACTGCACCAAAATGATGTAGGATATCTCTTCCATGAAATACATACACACGCGTACAAGGTAAACAATAGAATTTGACGGGGTGGAGCAGTTTCGAGTTTTGAGCAGTTTCCGCTCATTTCTTCTTGTTCTTCTTCACTCTTCACAGTGAACACTGAACACTGAACAGTGAAGACTGAACAGTGAACATTTGAAAAAGAACATGAACAGCATCATCCCAAATCCCATCACAAGTGTTTAACATTTCATATGGAACCTTTACATGATAATAAATATTATCCGCATGCCAAAGTAGAAGAAGACGATGCCGATGACGATGCAGGGAGCAGACAAATAAGCCCGACCACCTTTAATTATTATGATTTTAATACTTGATATATGCGGACATGTGTATTAAATATGACGACCCTCGATCGGCAGTCGGCAGTCGGCAGTCGAGGAATTTTCATGGAAATTAAAAGTATAAAGTATCTGCGACTTGTGCCTTGAGTCTTGTGTCTCGTATCTATTTTGATATTATGTATTATGACGATGACAACAATAAGGATGACAATTCCGCAGTGCAGGCAGCACATTATGTTTAATGCTTAACAACTGTTTCAAGGAAGAAGCAGAGGGTGAAAAAAAACGGCGTGTAAATACAAATTTCATGTGATTCCTGTGAACATGACGTAGGTATTATCTTGATTCTTTATGTGAGAGATGAGAGACACCTCCCACACTTCACATTTTTTGACGAATCTATCATCATCATCTTACATCACATAATATATAACACAAAAACATAATACTTGTGACAATAATAGTAATAAAAAGATGATGGACATATCACTGAGCACTGTGAACAGTGAACAGTGAATCATCTTTTAGGGTGAAACTAGGAAGTGCGTACCAGTAAAAATACAATGCTGTTCTCTGTTCACTACACTTTGGTGGAGTAGCCCATTACATTTTTGCATGCACATTTCATAAACAATGGCGATGGAGAATGGAGAACGGAGAAGTGGACAAAAACTTGTGACAGGAAAAAATGTACCGAAAAAAAACGTATACGCATTCACAAGTTAACAGAACATGGAAACTTGGGACTTTTTATATTATCTATTATATAGTTTATTATACTATTACACATTTTAATCCAGATTTGTCCTTACTCCTTACCAACTTGAAAACATTTAGCTATTAAACAAGAAAACCTCATTACACATGTATCTAACATAATACATAAAATACGCCCTGCGACTAAACGATTTCCAAGTCCAACTCCAAGTCCAAGCCCGTGCTATTGCTTCTGCTTGTGCTCGTGTTTCTCACACAATTACTCCATAATCAACTTGAAATCCTTAAAACAGCTTTACTAGTTTTTTTTGCAGTCTAAATTGCAATTAGAAGTACTACAAACTACAAATCCTAGTTTATATTCATCCCTCCCTCTGCCTGTTTTACTTTATCACACATTGATAATACAGAAGTATTATACCCATGCCACGATCCATCCATCCACTATCTATATACTATCTACAATCAACAATCAACAACTGCATCTCTATTGTCTTCTCTGGTCTTAATTGCTATCACGAGTTCTATCTCATAATTATATATTAGTTAATACCTTGTTCATCCGAATCCAAAAAAATACATTTTTTATTTCAACTTTTTCTCCCCCAGCTCGGTTCAAACTCCAAACTCCAAGCTTCAAACTTCAAACCAAACACCAAATGAACACGCAAGGGGTTTGAAAAAATAGAGAACAATAATCATGTGCACTTTTGACTTTTGCAGTCCTTTTTCTATATTCCATGCATTTGTTATACTTTATACTATGTACTGTACTAATTTGATGAATTTGTACCGTTTTCTTGCAAGAAAAGACGAGAGCATGAAATGCAGTTTATGTTTTATGTTTACGTTTGAAGTTTGAAAATAAACCAAACCAAAAATAAAATATTGCAGATCACATTTGATAGATAACTTCAAATTAAGCAGATAAAGGAGTAAAAAATAGGAACTCTGTGTTCATTTTTCATATTCACATGTTTTCAGTATCCGCCCATTTTAGTTTTATTTTTATTTTTAAATAATTCCAGATTCCAGTCATTTTTTGTTTGGATATTATTTGACTTGTGAAACTAAACAATAAACAATAAGGACTGGACTGCCCACTGGCACTTCCCAAATTACAAAACATGCTAAAGTCCATCATTTTTTTAATGCAAATTGCAAATTCTATGCTTCGTGTTCAATGTCTTTTTATGGTATAGAATCTAGACTCGAGACATTTATTTTTTTCTGGATGTGAAATGGGACATTTAAGATAAAAGCGGAAAATAGGAATCCCACTGCGTTTTTTTGTTTAAATTTGAAATACTCGGGATTTGGGATGACTGTACACAATTTTATATGAACTTTGAGCATGAAAACTATTTTAAATATCAAGTTGAATGTTGGATGTTGGATTGTTTTTGCATGTGCAATAATTTTCCTTTGTTGTCTTGAGTCTTGATTCGGGGTTAAAAAGTAAAAAGTCAAAGACTGATTGTGAGGCGGAGGGAGAGACATGCAAAATTGTCAAATGTCATGTTGAAATGGTATAAATAAAGAAATGGTGCGACAGGCAGACGACATTAAATGTTAAACGCAGAGATAAAAGACACATCCAAATACCTACCATAAATACACATATCTATATAGAAGATGCGCGCATATTCACCTGTAATTATTTTTTCCCAAGAATCAAGACTCGAGACTCAAGAAAACTGGAAATACACAAAATATACAATACAAACTACAAACAATGTAAAGCACTTAAAGCATACTGCATAAAATGTAAAATATAATATACGAAATACCAACTAAACTCTACGAACGGAAGTTGAGCATTGAGCATTGAGCATGGCATGGCAAAAGTATGGTATTTATACCAACTTTAATTATTGTAGATCGTAGACAACCAACAAGCAACAAAAGTAAAAAGTAAGCAAAGCGCAACACAAAACAACACAACACAACACACAACAATAATTCTTCTTTTTCTTGGATATTTTTCGTATCATTTCCCTTTCTTTCTATTTAAGATTTAAGTGCACAGTACATCGCACATGCACATGGTGTGTATTATGTATTGTGTTTTGTACTTCTGTGCTCTGTGCTCTGTGCATATTTCTTATCTAGATACTAGATACATTTTCATTTTGAATGTCAAGTTCAGATTTACACTCCTATTTTTTCCCTTTTCCTTTCTGTTTTTTTATTTACTTGTGTGTATTGTCTATATATGTATTGTGTTTTGTATGTTGTATTTTGTGCGGCTATGCTTTTTCAAACAATTACATATGTACAGAAAATAATACATAATACATAATACACAAAAAAAAAGTAGTTACTTTACATTTAACATTACTTTGCAACACATTACATTTTGTACAATCAGAAATAAAGTATTTTTACTTTTGTCATCCACATCCAAAAAATCCAACATCCGAAGCAGCGTCAACTATGTGTGACGAACCGAGCACTGACTACTGACTGCATGTCACTCTAAAACCTGAAACCTGAAGCTGCATAAAACAACCATGCACTGCTTTTAATTTGACTCTTGATTCTTGACTTGAGTACTTGATTACTTGATACTTGATATACTTGATGAGTTGATGAGTTGACGAATATTTACTTGAGCAAGTCAACCATTTCACATGATGAATTCTGGATTCTAGGTTCTAGATTTTAGATTGCAGTACATTCGCCCCTTTTTTTAATTTAAATCAAAGGAATTCAGAATCCACATAGAAATTGCAAAAATAATTATTTAATTGTCATTGACTTTTTCAGGGGTTGCAACTGTCAGTTGCAATCGTCAAGTGTAATTATAAATAACTAAATTCCCTTTCGTTGGATGATGAATAATGAATAATAAAACTGTACCTATACTATATTATACATTATACAATACACCGTAAGCAGTTATGAGACAAGTAAAATATCATTATACGCTTCATCATTCTATAAGACTTTACGATTTATTGTACAAAGTAAGCACTATGAAATTGTATGAATTGTGCAAGTTCAATAATATGATAATTACTTCATTTATTTCTACTTTCTTTCTACACGACGAAAGTAATTCCCAGTCTCCAGTTCCCACGGCATGGACATAATATAAGGACAACGTCAAACGTGCAAGGCATAAAAAGGTAAAGAATCGGAATAATAAATTATACAAAATGGAAATTGGAGACAAAAGTCAAAAGTCAAGGGACAAAGTATAATTAATATTAATTACAATTTTTTTGTTATGTATGTTTCGTGGAAACTGGAATTTTCGCCACATTCCCGTGCTACATATGAAAAAACTCAAAACTAAATCAGTCCTTTCCTGTCACACTATCTTCAAATTAAAAGAAAAGAAAAGAAAAGGATATGAGACATGAAAGTTCCAGTGAAAATACTGAAAATAAAATATCGTGATGCATATGAGTCATTCCAAATAATTACAGCCATACAAGTATTTTAAATGCAGACGCTCTTGAATCTTGAGTCTTGAGAATTTCACGGATGGAAAACGAAACGAAAAATGGATAAAATTCTAGCTTCCTATTTAAATACAGGGAGAAGAGAGAGAAAGAATTCTACGAATCTCCAATTGACATCCTAAAGCCTCAAGTCTTGGGGTTCCCATTTATTTATCATTTTCAAAAACAAGAGTGATGAGGGCTTTTGAATTATAATATTATAATAAATTACTAATGTTATTATTATTGTCAATTATGTCATTGCTGTGACTCGAGTAAAATGCAAAATATTTATGTCACAGGATTTTTCCACCGGGTTTCCTGCTTCTACCTTTGTTCGCCATTATTTTCATAATCAGGATTCAGGATTCAGGAAATATACACTTGTAAAGTTAACTCATGACTCGTGAGTCAGACAAATAAATGCTATAAAAAACTACAATGTCTTCAATCTTCAATACATATTTTCAGTACAGTTGTATTAATTTTTCATTGTTGAAAGCTGCAATGTTTTATGTATCTAAAATCTAAAAGTATCAAAGTATTATTTGTATTATGCTGAATGTTTAAGAAAACTATAGGATATAGAATACATAACGTAAGATTTTCTATCTATGACATATGACTTATAGGGATATCCATAGACCATAGACTGAACACTATCGACTATAGTCTACAGAAAGATGAGGAAATGATGAGTCGAATTCTTTTTAATTTGATTATTATGCTACAACATTGTCATCTTTTCCTGTGCGTTTCAGTAAATTACGTGAAACAATTTGTACATGATCCCTGAATCCACTATGTAAATATTAAATACACACTACAAGTTTCTCTATTCTCTATTGAAAGAGTCTATAGTCTATGTATAGTTTGTGGCTTGGCTGGTGGCTTGTGGATATGGTGAATTCCCAATTCTCATTTCCACTTCGGCCTTCCTTCAAACTTGAGTCTTGAGGCTTTTGAGTCTTCAGACCGTTCCGCATCCCATTTTGAATTTTGATCGAGTGACCTAGGTCTATTATGTTATGTCTGAGGTCTGTAATATGTAATATGTACAATGTACAATGCAATGTACTTGCTATTACACTTACCGTGTGCATTATCCATTATCCATTGTACATCTATTATTGTATCTGGTATCTGTGTTTGTAGTGTAATGAGTAATGAGTAAACGAATGATGAATGAAGAATAAAGAATAAAAAATAAAAATGAAGGAAGAGATGCAAAATGCATGAATGACTACCCATTGATTGAATGAATGGGCGAGTGAGTTTTTTTTCTATTACCTGTCCGCTCAATGCTCAATCCTGTATTACACACCTTACGTCACAATGTTACGAATTCCATTATAACAGTAAGTCGTGAATTCAATGTAATGTAATATGTTATGTTATTAGTTATTAGGATTACAGATTACAGAACAAATTAAAAAAGGGATTTTTTCCCAGCTCCCAACAACAACAACAACAAACATCAACGTTTCTCTTTGAAATTGAAAACAGAAAACAGAGGAAATGGGAAATGCATTCATCATAAATACACACATCAAATACTTGGTAGACTACATAAAAATACAAATACATAGGTCGACCGTGTGCATTTTATTTACAGTTTACACATATGAAGAGAAGAGACGAATCAAAGTAAAAGGTGGATCTAAAATCTAGTCTACAATACACAAAACATAAAATCCACATGTATCTAATTATGACTGCAGTTAGATTTTAGATTACGTAATCGTCAACTGTGAACTAGAAACTGGGAGAACTGGGAACTGGGAGATGTCAACTTTTAACTGTTGACAGTGTTAACTGTCAACCACGCTCGTTCAATTTTCATGTATTATTTTTATGTTTTGTGAACAGTCACTTGTAAAAAATACAGAATTTAAAAAATTAACGGTACATAAAGCATGAGACGTAAAAACTGACAATAAATAGTACTTGAAACTCAAAACTCAAAGGTAGAAGAAAATGATGCAGTTTGCTGTAGTTTGTAAATTTACATCAAAATCACTCTGTACCCACAGTGTGAGTTTTTTTCATCTTTCATCTTTGTCAAGAATGATCAACAGATCAGTCTGAATTTCAGACTCTGAAATCGAGCGAAATTATGGAAATGGAAACTGGAGAATAAACTAGATTTTTGATTCTGGATTCTGATTCAGTGTAACAATGGTTTTATGTATTATGAAGCAGCTACTTTCTACTTTCATGTATTATTTTAATTATTTTTTACTAAGCATGTAAACATAGTCTGGTCTCTGGTCAGCAATTTTAATTTTTATACTCCTGCCAAAATGAAACAATTTCCGCTTTTACTTTTTTTTAATTCATGTGTCGTATTTCGTAATAGTCCCTTTGATTACGATTTACTATATAGCTAAAACGCTCATTGTTTCATTGATAAAGGGGTCATAAGTCATGTCGTAACTTTAGAACTATTGACTATTGACTAGTGAGATGATGATCTAAATTATAAATTGTAGTTCGTTCTATATTTAAATTCCAAAAAAAATGTAAATTTTCTAGATTGTAGATTGTACATGTATTAGATATTAGAGCTTCGATTGGCCATGAATCAGGATCCATGATCCATGATTTTCACTTTTTAATTCATGTTCATTTTCATTTCATTTCATTCTTTTTTAAATGGGACATGTGTCTAAAATCTAAAATGTAAAACACAATAAAGTGGATGTAACATTTTTAATTCCTCATTCCCATTCAACATTCACCGCTCAGCAGTATTAAAAATTGTCCCTCTTTAGTCTGTTTGTATCTTGTATGTAGTCCATTCAAAATTATAGCCGAAACATGAATGTGCATTTTGTGTTAAATGTTCATTGCTCATTTTAGTCATTTTTTACATGTTTCACTTTTCTCCCATCCAGTTTTGAGTTTTGAGTTTGGAGTTCCCATGATAAACGACAGCATAAAAATTTAGCCAGTACACAGTATAAACTGCAATAGCTGAGAGGTAGACAGTAGACAGTAGACAGACTGATATACTTAGTAGACTAACTCGAACAGCTAAAATCTACATCATTGTGGATTTTGGTCCACCATTTATGGACAGAAAAAACTGAGCGCTGAATGATGAAAATATAAAGTCAAAAAACTATAGACTATATAGAATCAAGAATGGAAGCACACACTTAGGTATTTGAGCGCCGTTATAATACTATGGACAATGTACACAGGTAGTCAAAAAACCAACCCTGAATCTCCACAAATCACGTTCAAACTCAAAATTTGGTAGAGTAAAAAGTAAAATGCACTAGAAACTAGAAACTAGAGAGGTTTTAAGTGAAAAAGTATAAAAATGAAATAAAAATTAGGTCGACATTCATCATTATTCATCATTTATCATACAAATCGAATCACATCATATCATGTCACAAGGCCTTGTGACTTGTGTGTGACCATTAGTATTATCGGCTTTGGAGAACACATAAACCACATGAATGTGATCTGTAGATTTCATATTTTACTAAGTAAAAAAACATTTAGAAAGATAATTATTATTCTAAATTTATGATATTAGCTTTGAGCTCTGTGATGATAGAAAAAAAAAGTGGGTTGCATACAATTTTCTCCAAGGATCAGTGTTCAAAGTTCTAGAATCTAGAATCTAGAATCTGGACAGTGGACCCCGGGATCTGGACAGATATCAACTTGCATATAAAAACGTGGAAATTGGAAGACTTGAGCCGATTTGACAAGATTTGTGATTTGTGAATGATACATATATGTAAGTTTTGTACATGAAAGATATTTTAAATTTTGAATAATGAAATAAATAAAAGCAAATGAGTATAGGTACTACGATTTTATGAAAAAACACAATCGAAATTCATCTCATTGATCATTGATATTTGATACACTGCAAAACTGGAACACATGCTACATGCGGCTGCAGAAAATAGATAATAGACAACTGATCAAACTGATAAAATAAAATTTGCTCGAAAGTACTTTAGAAAATGAAATGATTCGTCCATATCCAGTTCAGATTTCAGATGTATGAAAAAATATGATATAAATGAGTTTAGTTTGACCCCGGTTCAGATTTCAGATTCTGAATTCCCCAACAATAGTATATTGTAAATTGTAATAATAGCAACAAGCAACAACAATGACAAAAGATCAGGAGAACGAACAAAAATGTATATAGTCTACATGTTACATTCTACATGTATCGTGTATAGCTTATATAGTCCATGCCATGGAGAATTTAGAATGTAGAGAGTCGAAAGTGTGTGTGGTGAATGGAGAGTGGACAGTTGATGTTTTTACTGTCAACTGTCGCATCACCATTGACCAAAGGACAAATATCTAAACTGTTGCATACGTTTTTGAGGTTTGGTTTGAAGTTTGAAGTTTGAGGATTCACAATCCACATGCAAATTCACATTTCAAAAATTGAAAAGTGGGTCAATCCTCTCTTTTACTCCCAAATCACCAACGAGCAGACAGACCAAAATAACACACAGTAGATAAATCTCATGATACTTTATGTATTTATATCCAAAATACCTACATGACTAGTCAATCACCTCACACGTCGCACAAATGCACACAAAACACAAACTAGAATCTAGAATCTAGAATATTTACAGACAAAAGACAACAGTCAAAAGTCTCACACAACACACAACACATAAACGTACAAATTTGGTACATAAAAAATGTCATATAGGTAGTAAAACGTAAAATACATTCTACATTCAACATTGTCAATTGTCACTGCCGTGTGATACCTTTTGTCCCAAGTCACAAATTGTGTGTTGTGTGCGTCCTCTTCGCTTTTCTCTTTCGTTCACTTTTATTCCTCTATTCAACATTCAAATTTCCAATTTCAAATAAATAGATGGAAAAACTACCAAAAGGACCAATATAAATGATTTCAAGCTTTTGAACAGTAAACAGTAAACACAGTGTTGCGTTCTGTCTGTTTGTCATTTGTCATGATATGATGTTTTGTCCAGTCACCAGTTTAGAATTATTAGTTCTGAGTTTTGACTTGTGACCTGGATCATTTCAAACTTTCAAAGTTCGAAGCCGTTCAAATTAAAATGCGTCATTTTAGGTGATAATGTACAAGAGCAAAATAAAATCGGAATATATTGTCTAAAGTTATGACACATAATGAAAACACATTCAAATTATTATAATCTTGTAGATAGTCTATCTGAATTCATTTACATCTTGAATCTTGAATCGTTTCCATTAACTGTGAAAAGCAGTAATTTTTATATGCAGCTCACCATTATGAAGCTAGAACGATCATTATTTAATGAAATAACCTTTTCATTCCTTTTTATTCTGCATTCTGCACCACCTTCATTAAAATTTAGAAACTTGTAGTGTAGTGTGTAGACGATATATTTTAGCAGCCTGTGCCCTGTGAAGGGGAAATCTGAGAAGTTCTGAACTCAGAAAAAAACTATAAAAGAATAATAAACATAACATTTAATATTTAGCACCTAATGCGAAAAATGACGGCTAACAACTTATGTCACAGAATTATTGAGAATTGAGAGTTTCCCAATTTATTAGAATTTAGAATGGATTATATTGTGCAACTTTGGTCAAATTAACAAAAAAAACAGGATAAAATTCAAGTATTTTCAATTTTCAAGTTTCAAGGGTTTCAAGTGTTGACGTGACTTGACGATTATTTACCGATTGGTGATGAATGGATGAAGAATGAAAAGAGTGAAAAAAGAGGCGATTAACCAATAACTCATATTTAACAAATATACAAGAGACACGACTGAATAAATACAAAATATGGTACAATCGCAATATGTAAGAGCAAAAGTGGCTTTGTATATAAATAATATCATGTTGTGTTCACTGTCGATTTTTGATTGTTGAGAATTGCTTACTGTGGACTACTGTAGAAAATAGGTGCATAAATGCATAAAAAGTAAAAAAAAAAAAGTATTAAATTAATTCCAAACCTCAAATGGCAAATGGCAAACTCATGATTTTGAAGGATTGGAGGAAATCATGATATTATTCAATCTTGAACCACTAAAAAGTAAATACATAATTGCACGAAAATTGCACGTACTTATTTGTTAGTTGTGTTTTGAAATTTGAAATTATACAGCGCCGTGTGTACTAAATAACTAAATAGTCATAATTATTGGACTTGATAATATAGTGTTAACATTTAAAATGCCAAATCATGAAAATAATAACATGGCACAAATAGCAGATATCCAATAACAAATTAATACATATTTTCAAACGGCGTTAAAACAAGCCATTCCATGTTTTTCATTTTTCACAATTTTCATTCTTTTTTCAATCAATGAATAACATTGTAATGGATGGTTTGGAACTCTAACAACAGTGTAAATTAAATATTATGCATCTTGGTGCGATTTATGCATTCCTAGAATTTCGAATTAACTTGCTATTATATTTAGCGACAATAATGAAACCAGAGTAAAACATAATATAAAGTAGATACATTTACATTTAAATGCACTAGAGCCTCCACCTTTTTACTAACTGAATAATCAAGTCAAAACTCAAACGCTATGTTGTGCATGGTGCAGATGGAAACAGTGAACAATGCCACTGTAGAAAAGCCATGAGGATTTTACAAACGTTTTTGGATCGCAGAGCCTGTTGATTGTTGGTGGTCATTTCCTTTTTCATTTGGAATTGGGCAATGGATATATACTAAATACTAACAACAATAATTATTCTATGCATATATTATATTTGGTGCATTCAAAATTAAAGAATGAACTTTGAGATTCCGGAATAATTCCAATAACTATTAATGGAACCCCATCAAGATTTGCAGCGGTAATGCTACTAATTAATCATAATTATTATTACTACTAGTATTGTTTTGGCAATTAAATATGTAAATGGAGGATCATATTAGTAATTGATACAATGAGCGAATCGTGCCATTTATGAAAATATAAATAATACTTGACACCTCCATCCTCTATTCATTAGTTCGTGCTTGCATTGTACATTGTAGACATTGTATGCTCTGTGTTCGTTCATTCTTCATTGGATATTCGATACATCTGTAATCTGTAGCATTTCCATTGTATTATAAAAATTATATAAAAATATCCATATGTAGTTTCATCTGCTCATATGACACTAGTGGTCATTCACTTTTCTTTGATGTTGACGATGAGGATGAATATAACAAAACAGTCGTGTCAACTGAATACTGAATATAGAAAATGTTTATCTTTGTATCTTTATGCCTTTGTCATTAAAATATCACACTAGAGACTAGAGAGTTGAGACTAAATGAGCCGTCTCATGTTTCATGTAAATGATGTATGTGTACTTACACCTTTCTAATTGTGGTGAATGTAGTGAGTAGTGGTTGAGTAAATAGTTGTATTGAAAATTGAAAATTCAAAGACGAGGATGATAGATTTAGTGGATGCAGTTTTGATTTTTGATGCGATAGCTCATAAGACCAAAGCAAAGACAAATAAGAACCGTCATGAGAGACATAATATGATACATGATAAGATTTATTTTTAGATAAACTAATTAAATAATTAGCCTAGATTGAAATTAAGATTTTACATATGGTCACAATCATGATTATGCATTGTGCATGTATTATTCTTTATCATGGAAAAGTCTTAAGTGTAATGCAACTAAAACTAACGACTTTGACGAGGTAATACCACTTTTATTTTTATTTTTACATCCAAAGACCAAAGGCTCAGTCCTCGTAATTCATATCTCATAGCTTGTCGTGAAAGTGAAGAAGCCATATCTTTTACATCTTACATTGACCATCTTCCATTTTCATGATTCATGAGCATTGAACATCTCAACTTTCAACTCTCAATTCATGCATGATTCATATTCATTGTTCATTATTCATTCATTCATATCCTATTTAAAGTTTCAAGTTATGCCATCACTCACTATTATATTACTACTACATAAATAAATAATTCACCATACACAATCTAAATTCTAAATACCCAACGTTTCAAACATGCATGAAAAACTGAAGTCACTTAGGCAGATACTGGTGACTGGTGAATGCTAAATTTTCTTAAAATGAAAGGTGTGATTTTGTCATGCAGGAATTTAGCAATTGAATGCTGAATACATAATACCTACTAAATGTTACGTGTAACATAGAACACAGTGCATTTAACGCGTAATATGTAATAAAATAAACAGTCGTATCACCTCACAAATGATAAATGACAAACCATAAACCCTATTTTAAGTTCTAGACTTGTACATTTTGTACATTGTCAATTGTCAATTATACGAGCAAATGGCAGGACATTCAACACAGCAATAGCAATAACAAAGAAATAAAAGTGGACACTGAAATTCAATCTACAATCCTTTTGTCATTTTGTCATCGTTCTCGTCTTTTCATCTCTCATGAGATTTCAATTTCAACATCACATCATTGTCACTAAAAGCTCGAGTCTCACGTCTCAAAACTCAAGACTTAGAGTGTAAAGGAGGATTCCATTGAAAATGATCTCAATTACAAATGACAAAACTCACAACCTTTTTTTTTTTGACCACACACACTTGAGATTTGAGATTCGAGACTCGAGACTTGAGAATTACAACTTGAGGGAGAATAATACAATGAAACAAGCATACAAATACCATTTCACAGTAAGTAAAATTTACTTTCAAGTTTACTGTTTACTTGGTGTTCAAAAATTTCAAAAAAAATTAGAATCAACTAATAACTAATCAACAATCATAAGTCACTTCAGCTTCAACTGTAAGCGTGCATATGGTAACATATTGTTATCCAACGGCGTCAAACTAATTTACCTAAAAATTGAATCCATTCTTCACCTTTTTTACCAGTAAAATTTTATTTTTTATTTCTAAAAATGGCGAACACTTTATTACACATTTGATATTATATTGGAGATTGGAGATTGCAGAGCATCTCTAGAAATAGAAACGAATGTATTTTGTGTGCTGTTATTTTTTGATTCCAACTTCCAAATTCCGAATTCTGACGTCATCGTTAAATAGGGAATAGGAAAAAGGGAAAACAGATGTGCTAGGCTCAATGCACAATGCATGATAAATATGTCAGATGTATCTACTTATTTGTGCACAATGCACAATTAGATCATTTGTAATATGATCTGGTCCATAGTCCATACATGTAAAATATTATGTACTTAGGTAGATGAAAATATGCATTTCATTTGTATTTTGTATGTTGTACCTAAATGTGTGGTAAATTATTCAGAATCCGTTATAACTGGTGAGAAATGAGTAGGATATGGCGCGTGTAAAATTCCAATTTTATATCGGTTGATATACAGAATACAGATATTTTATTTATTTATTATTTATTACCAATAGATTTACCACCATAACATAAATGCCGCACTTTTGTACCAACAAACAACAAAATACAGATCAATCCTGCACTTTTCCTGAACTTTATTTTTGCAGCTTTGCATTTTGCATCTCTGATGTATTCAAAATTCAAAAATTCTAACAATGCTTTTTTCAGTTTTTCAGTTTGTACTGAGCTTAGCAGTTTTGAGTTTTGATGTAATGGGATTGAAGACAAAAGTCAAAATACAAAAAAGAAATTTTTCATTCACTAATTCTGTAGTTTTTTATAGGTGTTTTTTGTGTTACTTTATTTAGTTACTATTTTTATATAATTTTTACGTACCGATTACTATTTACTACATCTCTGTCGGAATAAACGCTATTATAGTATTTTAGTTGTGTAACATTTTTATTTAAATCTTTATTAGTGCTCTCCTCATGCGTTTGTTGTTGCATTTTTTGTTCTTCTTCTTTGTTCATTCAAATTTCGAAAAAATATGCAATACACAAGACAAGCGAGGTGAAACATGAGAACACTTCAAAAGAGGATATTACTGCATTCCACTTAGCACTTTGTGTAAATAGTAAATACTTTACGGATTCAGTATTCCGTGATTATAGATACCAAATTGTAATGAATGACGACTAAACCTACTTTTGGGATTTTATTTTATTTCCTTCTTCATCCTTTTCATCATTTAGTGTTTAGTATAAATAAGTATAAATTCAACCTTCATGAAATTAAAAATTAATTGTCTGCATCCTCATAAAAGAAATTCCTACATCTCTAAATATGACGTCTCAACTCTCAATAACCTGCATTCTTTTTACATTCCAACTTCCAACGTTTTAAATTTTTTTTACCTTTTTTGTTGCCTAAAAACCTTTTCACCTACTAAATTAACATTCCTGAAACTTAAAATCAAAGAGCACAGAATAAAAATGTAAAAAGTGTAATAAAAATCCGTTTTCCGTTTTTAAACAGCAAGAAAAATGCCTAAAGCAAAACGATGCCCAAAAGCCAAATTATTCAATAATTTTAAAATAATAAACCCATCACAATTAAAATAGATACTACTTGAATGTACTTTTCGTTGTTAAAATCAAATTGAGACATCACCAGTATAATTTACAATTTACAATATAAAATGTAGAAAGTTGACAATCATTGCCAATTGACAAGATCGCAAAATATTCTAGAGTTTAGTATTGAAAAGTGAGAATAGAAATGAACTACATTTAAATTTCCACATCTCGTTTCCTATCCATATTCATAGAATTAAGAAATTAATATTGAATACTGCAAACAACATGCAAAATAGGTGCTGATTGCTGACGTCGTTCATAATTCAGGCAACAGTTTAAAACCGTTGATAATTCATTAATAATGGAGTATATATCATAATATATATTTAGCGATGGAATTCAACTAGCAATATCTATTTGACCACGTCGCTAATTTTACCATTGAATAAGCATTCCGCATGAATTATTTTGCTGACTAATATTGATAATACGCAGAAAGTACAAAGTGGATGATAACTACAATTAATAATAATGTTGCATTTGTACTCTGTAATTTATCTCAATTACTCTCAGTTCCTTGCTCAAAAATGTGCTAATGAAAAACTGAAACATTGTACTAAAATTGTGTATGCTGTGTGCTGTATCATCAAAATCTGAAAGTTGTATAACCTTCTTATTATACCTTTGAAAGCTTCATTTGACATCAGACGCCTACGAACTACGAACTACAAACTACAAACAACAAACTACAGATAAGAGACAAGTGGTATAAAATAAAGCACATTGTCATGTTTAAATATGAAAATATAAGCACTTGTGACTTCCATAAATTACGTAGCTATCTAAAGAAGATTTCACCCACACACGCTTTAAGCTTTGAGTTTTGAATTTTGAGTTTTCACATTTGCAAATAAATATGTATTATACCTACCTTGGAAATATGACATGAGCGGTGAGTGGTGAGTGATGAGCATGATTTGTTGTGGTTGATTGTGCAATGTGCAATAGAAAGGGACAGCCAACAACCAGAAACAAACAGAAGATGCCATGGATTGGGGATTGGGGATGATGCGAGGTTTTTATATTATTCAATCACGTAGAATGTAAAATCTAAAATTCAAATATTTGCATGCGTGTGCTTCTGGTCTTTGTACTTGGTATGATCGTCATCGTCGTTTTCTTTGTCTTTGACCGTTCTCCGTTCTTCTTGCTGCCTCTTTGTCATTCTTTGTTCTTTGGGCACTGGTCATCAACCGACACACTTTATGCAGTTATGTATTATGTACACATGTGTGTATTCTATATGCATTGATATTGCATATTGCATCACAGTTGACTTTGTTTGCCGTTGTACTTTGACTTTGACGTTTTATCACTGTTTTTTTATTCCTTGTTTCTTATGCAATACAACAACAAAAAGGAGGAACAATAACCAGTCACTTGAGCACTTGAGCTTTGAGCATTGAGCATTGAGCATTGAGCTTTCAAGTTTTTGCCTCTGTCAAAGTGAGCTTTAAGCACTGTTTGATGTTTGATGTCACGAGCCACGAGGACAAAAAACATAGAAGATGGAAGATGGAAAATTCCGACAGAATATAAAATCATCCTTTGAATTTCATGTTTTTCTATATTCTATGTTTCAAAAGTTGGTGACCTTTCAACTTTCAACTTGTTGTGTGAATTATTTATCTATGCCAGGCATACAGCATACAGCCAGAAGCCAGAACAGAAGACAGAAGTCAGAGCAAATAGGTACAGAAAAGAGGAAAGGATATGCGTGAAAAATAAAAGGTAAAAGGTAAAAAAAGTATCTAAAAACAACTATTCACTCATGAAAGATAAATGTACAAAGAACAAAGAGACAGTTTTTTTCCTGTGTGAAAATACGGATGCTATAAAGATTTCAAGCATGAAAAATGAAAACTGAAAACATGTTTTCCTCCTGTAGTGTAGATTGTAGATAGTAAATTTAAGATTTTAGATAGCAGATATGTTTTTATTTTTATTTTGATCTTTGTACAACGTGCAACGTACCACAAATGTACTTTTGATATGGGAAAGGAAGTTTGGAGCTTGGAGCTTGGAATTTGGATTCAAGTGAAAGTCCAATGTTCAAAGTCCATGAGAAATTTAGAATTCCTAACGGAATTCTGTGAGAGGAGAAAGCAGGTATGTGTATTCATATTTTTATGCATTATGAGAGGACATGACACGACACGACATGACATGAGAGGAGGGATTACCACTTTAAAATCAATGTATGTTCAACGTTCAATGTCCAATGTGTAATGTTCAGACTTTACATTGCATTTGAGACATGTTTATGACTTTTGTAGTAAAAATGTGTAGGGATAAAAAATAAAAACGGAATATGGCTTAAATTTAAATACAGGATAAAAATAAATGTGCATTGTGCTTTGTGTATCTGTGATGTGAAACCGGGAACCGGGAAAATGAAAATAAGAATGAATCAAGATGTGGCAAATGGCAAATGGTGAAGAGTAAACAGTGGGAATGATGTGCGTTTAGCTAAATGTGAGAAATGTTCATCGTGTTTATCTTTGTCAACTAGTTACTGGTCCGTTTGGAGTTTGTAGTTTGGAGTTTGGAGTTTAGAATTCAGAGCTTGTACGTTTTAAGTTGTAAGTTGGAGACTTCACGTACGTCTTTTATTTTGTCTTGAGACTTGAGTCTTGAGTTTATCCTTTATCCTCGTTCTTGTTTTCGGTTCTCGGGGAAGACACGCGGCCGTAACTTTTCGGTACATATTTCTGTCTAGTTTCTAGTTTCTTTCTAACTTGAACGCAGAATTCAGAGTTCAGAGACAATGTGTATAGTGTATAGCTTATAGAGAAAAAACGCGGGCTATAAGGTAGATACTTAATACGAGAGGTACATGTGGGATGAGAGTTGAGATGAGACGAGACGAGATGAGATGCGATGTACGGATGATGACAAAGAGAATCCGTCTTTCCAGTTTTCAATATGTGGACGAATTTTGTGTGTGTGAATTTGTGTGGTTGAGAATTGCGTATGTGAAGAAAACTGGGAGCTGGGAGAAAAATGAGGGTGTTTGTACAGGTATCCGTCTATCCATCTCAATTCTATTTCTATATTCTTTATTCTTTTTTCTTCATTCTATACTTTGACTGTACACTGTACACTGTACAAAAAAAGATAGACTGGGATATGTGGTTGTGGATGTGGAAGTGCAATAAAGAAGTTTGTATAGATACAAAAGACAAGATCTCGAATCTCGAGTATTCAGTATTCAGTAGTGGCGGGTTTCTTGGTCGTCTCCGTCTCCATCTCGTTTTCTCCATACTCCATTCCCCATTTCCTCCGTTGCCTTTTGTGTTTTGTCCATGCCCAGCCAAGCCATTCCATGGAGGAAGAATTCATGAAAGGACGAACGATCAACGACAGCATTCATCTTCTCTTTACAAGAAAGAATAGAATCTCGACCAGAATTCTAGAACCTCAACTCTAGATTCTAGACTCTGGATTCTGGATTCTAGACTACAAGTACAAATAAAACTGGAAAGAAAAGCGAAAAATGCCAACGGAAAATGCCAATGTCAGAGCCAACGACTCAGCAAAAAATTTGCCTTTCCTATTTCCTACCATCGTATTTTTCTGGGGGAAATCGACAATCAACAGTCGACAATATAGAATCGAGACTCGAAAATCCGCATTTCCACATTTCCACTGTGCACGTTCAACATTCAATGTTCAACCTTCATGTTTTTACATGTAGTTTTTATACAAAACCTGAAAAATACCATACCATGCCATGGGAAACGTATTGGAGAAACTTTTAGAAATTCTTGATTCTTGTACGAAAACAAATCACGAATCAGCAGAATTTTGAAAAACTGTGGATGTTTATTCAAAGAATTCGTTGAAAAAAGTTTTCCTGCAGGTATTTTTTGAATGGACTACGATCTGTGATTTGGGATCTGGAATACGGAGCTTTCAAACACTGACATTGAACGAACAACGAACAACGAACGAGGAACAAGGAGCAAAGACAAATAATAAAGACTTTGAGTTTTAATAGACTCTTATTTCCAATTTTCCACCCCAATGGTTTTTTGAATCATTTCCTCCACAGCATTTCCCACTTCCCACTTTCTACTTTCCAACGAGAGCTCTTTTCATCTAGATTCTAGATCTGAATCTGGTTCTGGTTCTGGATCTGGATCTGGACATTCATTGGAACTTGGAACTCCAACTAGAATCCAGAATTTCAACGCTCAAATCCGACTGTATTGTAGATACATCTGTATCTCGGATCTAGATATCTCTAGTCTTCAGCCTCGTACATATTCCAGCATGTAGCATCTAGTATCTATACTTGTAGTATGTACTTGTACACTTCCTCTTCTTCCTGGAGCCGCTTTGAACGTTGAACATTAAACGTTGAACGGATAGAGGATAGCGGATAGCGAATAGTGGATAACGCATGAGCGTTGGACGTTAGGCGACGGAGAACTTCGATTTTTTTCTGGATAATATCTGCACAACATACAACATCCAACACACAGCATACGGACAGATGATAGAAAGACTTTGTACAAGCAAGTAGAAAGAATAGGCATCTGTAGTCTGTAGCATTATGTGTTATGTGTTATGTATTATGTCATATCTACAAGTACAAAGTATACAATATGTGCATATTATTATATTCTGGAGAATCTTGTGTCCTATACCATCTCACACTATGTACGGTGGACTATGGACATTTTCTATTTTGTACATACTTTGAAGGTACTCGAAAACTCGAAGCTGGATGCAAAAACAAAACCTTTTACACTGATATACTTATCTCTAATCTGTACATATAGATAATAGATGCACACTGATAAATAGGCAGATGGATAGAATACAGAATATAGAATATGCAATGCAGAGCGTGGAATATTGCTGATTCTCTGTATAAAGTGTCTGATGTCTAGTGTCTAGTGTCTATTGTCTTTTGTCTACTGAATATTCCATCCTCTCTGTATATTAGTATGAGTATTAGCATACGGGCTCGCTTACTCTATAATACGTAGCAGAAAGTAGAGTGTAGATTTTCGCTATCTTTGAATTTCAAATGTAATATACATTTGCATACCAAACACATGTAGCTTGTCGCTTTTGTAGCTGGAGATTCAAATGCAGATGCAGATCGAGTTGGAGTTGGAGCCTACACATTACATGTTGGACATTGTACATTGTACATATAAACTCAATTCAACTCAGTTAACTCATTTTCGTCCTAGATCCTGGATCCTCTCGCTAAAGTCTAGCAAGTTTTCACCCAATATGACTATGACTGTAAACTGTAATAATCGGGATGACTGTGGTTTGTCATTGGGCATTCGCCATTTTGTAACAGGATGAAATGCAGTCACAATTTACAATTTGTGTGTTTGTAGTTTGTATCGCATTTTACCAAACCTCAAGCCTCAAAACTCAAAGCTCAAAGCTGTCATCGTTCTGGCTGGTTTGACTGTTGACAATCCAGTACTTTGGATTTAGTTTTGAATTCTTTGTACTTGAATTTTGCATTTTGGTTAACCACTAACCACGAGACATGAGACACCAGACTGTAGACTGAAGATGATAGACTTTCGATTTTGGATACTGCCCACTGAACAATTTTTATTTTATGTGTTATATTAGGAGAAAAATTGTCTATGGCCACATGACCTAAATCTAAATCTCAATTCCATACCGAACCGCAAGACACCACACGTGTGGAGTCTCGAGTCTCGGGTGTTAAGTTTGGAGTGCCGAGTGTCGAATGTTGAGTGTCGAGTGTTGAGCGTTGAGTACAAGTGGAATAAAGGAAACGTGTGGACTGTGCACTCTGAATTTCTAATACGAGTATGTGTAATGTGTAATGTGGAATGTGGAATACGGAATACGGAAAAATGGATTATGGATATGACATAATATATATTATATATTATGATATGAAAAGACATAAAGTACCCAAAACCTACACTTTTTCATGTAAAGATTCCTATATTTTGCCATTACCATTGGCATTGTCGGATTTAATCGTGTGCCACGAGCTACGAACTGCAAACTACCCAGTAAAAGCTGCAAAAATGGTAGAATCTAGAATCTAGATTCTACATTCTAGTTTCTAGCCATTCGTATCGTACATACTCAAATTGGGTATTCAAAAGAACTTTTTCTCCGAGTACCTTTGCAATTTTTCCCTGCAAGTGTCACGTATGGAAAAAAGAGAAATGAGAAATGAGTAGGTTGGATTATGGATTTTGGATTTTACATTACATTTTGCATATTAAATTCTAGGCTCTCGATTCTCGATTCTAGATTCTCGATTCTAGATTCTCGATTCTAGATTTTCTACAGAATGCATTAAAAATGGTAAATGGTAAATGGTTTTGAGTTTTGAGTTTTGAGGATGTTGTAGCTATTGGGAAGAATCAATTTTCCTTTTACTCTTCCAGTTTCATATCAACTGTTTCTGGCTTCTTGGAACTTCTATGGAAAATCTTTTAGAGAGAACAGAGAACACAGAATCATTCTGGGAGAAAGTAAAACGTAAAATGTAGTCATTTGATAAAGTGGGAGAGGATTTAATTCAAATTGAAAATGAAATTGAAATCCGTCGTTCTCGCTCATTCTAAACTGGAGACTAGAGACTATAGACTTGAGATAGACACAAACTGTGGCTGAGAGGGAAAATTTTACATGTTAGATTTTAGATTGAGAATTGAAAATTGAGACTGGGGTTTGGATATTGGATACTGGATATGCAGCGTGATGTGGTGTCAATTTTGAAGAGCATCAGATGAATAAAATGAAGTGTAAAAAGGCCTTGAGTTTTGAGTTTAGAGTTTTGAGTTGCTCCCTTGCAATTTTTCAAGAGAAGATGAGGGATACAAGATACAAGATACTAGATACTATAGTACAACTTTTGAGGCTTGATGAGATGAAAAAGATATGACACAGTTTAACTTTTAACTTTTAATGTTGGTGTAACTGTACCGTGTAAAAAGTTGAATATCCAATATCTATCAAAAATCAAAAGCCAAAGCCAAAGCCAACGTCAAAATGAAAAGGATGTTCAATTTTCAATTTTCAATCCTACGCTGTACTGGTGGCTTTTTCCTTGTAATGCTGTTCATGTGCTGCTGCTGATGATGATGATGATGTGATGGATGTTGGTAGGACGGCGGATGATATTTGGAAGATGATAGAGTGGATAGTGGATAAAATTGATAGGTAAATAATGCATAATGAGGAATGAGAAATGAGACACTCAACAAGGAAAAAGAAAGAGGCTTTTACTTAGATTGACTACTTTTGAAAAAATTCCATCGCCGACGATTCTCGATTCTCGATTCTAGATTCTAGATTCTCGCTCTTTCTCTCGCTCTCAACTTGAGAGTCTCAACTTCTCAAGTCTTAACGTTTTTTACTCATAATGACACTTTACACTTTAAACTCTGTACGTATTGTGTATATACTTTGAATTTTGTATCTATTCAATCTTCAATCTTCACACATCTAACTTGCATCTACTTTGTTGTTGTGTTCCGTGTGTACGTTGGACGTTGGACGTACAAAAAAATGTACAGTTGCAACTCGCAAGTTGAAATGTTTTGAGTTTTGATGTTTGAACGTTTGAAGCAGGATACATTTTCAACTTGATGTTTGAAGTTTGAATTAAATTGTCCATCGTTCATTGTCCATATTCAATCAATGTGATGTAACCTGTAATCTGTATTATTCAGTATTCCGTAATCCGTAATAGGTAATAGGTAATGAGGAACGAAGAATATCAAGATTTCCTTGTCCCTAGTGCCTAGTGCCTAATGTGTTGTGTATTGTGTGTTGTTTACTGTGAAAAATCAAGCGTAAAAAGAAGTCATCCACTTTTATTATGTACAATAATTTACATGTACATAATAAAATTATGTCGTATGCATAGTGCATAGAGTATGCAGTAGTTCTTATACAAGTAGTTGTAAATGCAGTGGATCGTCAACAGTCAACAGTCAGTAGTCAGTAGTGCAGTGTTTTTGACATGCTAAACGTAAAAAGTTAAACTATTGACTGTTGACTGTTGATACTTCCCTTATTACTGTATTCCGTAGTCCACTCTACGCTCTATGATATTGTGTGAAGAGTCCACTCTTTTTCCTTTTGCTGTACTTGTTCTTGTTCTGGTTCTGGTTCTGATGAGTCAAGATGAATGTGCATGCTCTCGTCTCTTTTATCCTATCATGTGTGTGTGTGCTCTGTGATCTGTGCTTTGCTGGTCAAATTGAGGATGTTATAACATGTT
Source organism: Sminthurinus aureus (assembly GCA_034698265.1). Lineage (NCBI taxonomy): Eukaryota > Metazoa > Arthropoda > Collembola > Symphypleona > Katiannidae > Sminthurinus > Sminthurinus aureus. Next base: position 31,036 of record JAQGBH010000064.1, read on the forward strand.
GTTTCAAGAGATAATAGATAATAGATGCAAGAATGAGCTGAACTGAAGACGAAGACGAAGATCAAGAATCAAGACGAAGAAGAAGAAGACGAGGGAGAAGACAAACAACAAACAAGTCTTTTATAACAATATAAAAAAATTGTCTGTATTCTCTATTCTCGATTCTGTATACATAGGTTTTTTCCATATGCATAAGTTCATATGCTGTTTACTTCGTACAATGTACAATGTACAACGTAGACCGTACACGGTACTCACACATGACTGAGGAATTCAAACAAGTTGTTATGCATATTACACATTCTACATAGTACATATTGCATACCATAGACAATGTATGTAGCTATGCACATAAAATATGCTATGCATATTCGCAATACTCAATCCTCAATACAAAATACTCAAAAGGTAATCTTGCGTAAGGAATTCCATGAGCGTCCGTTCTGTCGTCCGTTTGAGTTTTGAATTTTGAATTTTGAATACACACATTTGCCTTTATGCATAAATAATAAATAATCATAATAATATGATCAATGATCAGTCTTCAACCTGCAATTAAATACTCTTTACTCTTTATTCATTAGTTAAAATAATATATTTTATAGTACGCTCTGGTATCTGGTACACATGGCGTTTTGACAGAATTCGGGCTTCGGTGACAAATAAATAGTAATAGTAACGAATGCTAATTGCTAATCACTAATTACAAAGCTAATTGTATATTGTATGTCATACAACTAAATGTTTCTTGCACATATGTTTGCAAATAATTTTGCTACTTTAAGTCTTAAGTCCCGAGATTTGAGACAACATTAGAGAGAATACCATGCAGCTGCTATAGGACTACGGATGATTTCAAACGCAATGAACAATCAGCGGCGCTGGACTCTTCACTCTTCCCTCTTTATTCTTTATGTTTTCTGTCCAATTTGTATCAACTATGAAGAATGAAATATTTGTGAAACATAAGGAAAAGGCACGAATTTACCACATCCATCATCCCTAATCCGTAATCCGGAAAATACAGTGGAAAAATTCATTTGGTCACCGTTCATCCGCAATCCCAAACTTTTCTGCCGTAGTGTCAAGTGAGTATTGAGTATAGAGTATAGTGCGACAGAAAAGTACAGAGTACAGAGTCATTTGGTAGTTCGTAGTTCGCAGACCAGTCGAATCAGCATCAACACTAGTGCCTAGTGCCTAGTGTCTAGTCACCAGTGAATTCTTTGTATTATCATGCATATGTCCACATGATAAACAATATTATGGGTACACAATCCACAATACAGAGGACAACCTAATACAATACAATACATTGTACAACGGACATACTTTACAGTCGACTCGAGACTCGAGACTCAAGTATTGAGTATTCCTGTAGCCTCCTCTTCCTTTCCCTTCTTCTTCTTCTGGCTTCTTTGTGGTTCTCTGTAAAGAAGTGTGTGTTGAATCTCTCTCATCTCCAAACTCCAAAAGCTCCAAAAGCTCCAAACTCCATCCTCCATCCTCCATGCTTTGCTTTGCTTTACTTTGCTATGTCATGCTCATGGCTTGTGTCTTGTGTCTAGTGTTGCTGTAGCATGGCATTTTGGCATTTGGCATGTACAGAAAATACAGAATACAGTATAGAGAATGCAGGCAACAGTAGATTGTAGATATGCTCGCACAGTTCACAGTATATGTGCTTTGCCGATATGAAGACAATGCCTTATGCCTAGACTCTAGACATGTATAGGAGTTGGAAGTAGGCTGTAGTACTGTGGTACTAGTAGGTGTGCAGTGTGCAGAATGTAGTTTGGAGTTTGGAGTATGCATGCGTGTGTGTGTGTTGTGGAAATGGTATTTCGTATTCCTCTTCTCGCTGTTCTCGCCAGTCAGAACTCAGAGGTAGGAAACTGCTGAGTGCTGAGTTCGTTCCTCTGTACAATTTTTCAGCATTATTTACCCTCATACCACACACCAAACCAAACCAAACCATAATATCATATCTATCTTACACCATTATCAAAACCAAAAACAATCATATCATATCCACAATATCCAATATCCAATGCACACCCGCAACTCAAAACACAAAACACGCTCTTCATATCAATTAAAATCTAACCTATAGATTTTAAACAGAATAAGAGTGCAGAGTGAAGAGTGATATTCCATCAACTCATCAACTAATTTGAGATTCCAGATTCCAGTGTGACTTTAAACAAGTGGAGAACATTTAAAATTATTCAAAGTGTGCAAATATAAAATATCATTACACATTCCATTTCTCTGTAGTTAAAACCTGGAAAAATATTTATTCTAGATTCTAGATTCTAGTGCAGAGAGTAAAAATAACAATAACAATTCAAAGTGTTTATCAGTCGACCGTATAGTAAGAGTAAATTAGTAAATTAGTCATCAGTCTTTTTCGTGTGTTTGTGAGTGGTATTTAAAATTTAAAATATTTTGGTGTTCAATGTTCAACGTTAAACAATTAAAAGTGGTGCAACCGTCGTAAATCGTAAACAAGAATAGTAATGATTAATAAACAGATAGAACAGCAACGTTTACATTTTTAACTGTGATGATATCATGTTTTGAGATTTTGAGAGTTTGAAATTTTAGTGACGAGTTTATTTTGGAACCGGGTGACTGAACTGGATAAGGGATTCTAGATTCTAGTTTCTAGATTCTCCAATGCCAATCAAAGTGGGATACAAAACAAATTAATTATTCAAGATTCAAGATTCAATATTCAACATTAATAAAATATCACACGTTGCATATCGTCTGTAGTGGAGTCCAATGTCTAATATCTAATATCTGATGTAGTCAAAGTAAGCAAGTTTCACCTCCGTTCTAGTTGTCACCGTTGAAGTGGATGTTATTGTCATTGTCATTGTCGGTGTAATTGTGATTGTGATTCTGATTGTGATTCCAACTGCCAGTCACCCACATCCTACATCCTACATGTGAATCCATGTATAAGCACAGACAGAGACAGAGACAGAGACCGAGACACATTTAATATTGAACATAGATGTTCGCCCGGTGACACCAATATAAAGTTGTGGAAGAAAAGAAAAGTTTAGTGGAGTTGACTTGACTCGAGTTGAGTTGAGTTGAGCAGTGACAACAGAGTAAATTCTGTGTTCGGTTCTTCCTTTCTCTAGTCTCTAGATTCTAGACTCTAGATTCTAGATACTTTTGTTCTATTCCAATTCCAATTTCCATTTCGTTCATTCACACACTATACTCTATTCATTCCCTTTCCTTTTTCCATTTTTTCTTTCTTTCTTTCATTTTCCTTTTCTGTCCATTCCATCGATCCGCTGAGTAAAAAGTAAAAAGTAAAAACGGGGACGGAAATTTCTCATTCCATTTCTTTTCGGTTTTTCTTTTCCGTATTTCCCCGAGGTTTTTCTCGCTCACAACTCACAACATTCAACATTGAACATTCAACTACCTATGGTAAATAATTAATATATTGCACATGAGTACGTGGAATGCCAAATGTCATGTGTACCCTTAACTCCAACTTGCCTGTCTGTATCTGTATCTGTATCCGTGACCGTGTCTGAATTCTGAATTCTGAATCCGGAGTTCGGAGTGTAATACCGGAGTGACAACTGACAACTGACTAGTGACAACTCTCGTCTGTCGATCAGCAGGAAAAAGTAAAAACCACACCACAGCAAATAGCAAATAGCCAAAGTGAGGTTGAATATTGAATACTCTGCATTCATGTCAGTGTCAGTCAGGATCAAGATACACAATAAACCCAACGCCAACGCCAACGCCAACGCCAAAGCCAGGCCAAGCCAACTCACATTGAACGTTCAACTTTCAAACCAGTGATCAGTCCAGGGCATCAACAACCGAGCCGAACAACAGCAGCAGCAGCAACAACAACAACAACTAGAAACCAGAAAAACCGGAACTGGTTAAGTTATTTCCTGTCAACATTCTTGGTTGCTTCTTCTTCTTGTTCGGCCTTCCCCATTTGAGACGACATTGCCCTGAACCCTGAACACTGAATACAGAATACTGAATACTGCATAGTAAACGGGATTTCATTTTCTATTGTGTAACGTTGACTGCTATTGTAGTGTGACTGACTCGACTCGTCTTGTGACTTCAATGTGGAATCAATAAGTTTCCGGAGTTTGAAATTGAAATTGGATTTAGTCAAAGAAAAGGAAGAGTGTATAAAAAATAAAAATTTAATCATATATCATAGATATACAAAAATATTATTATTACAATTTGCAAGTGAATGAAGCGTGTAGCGTGTGAAATGTTGCACTGAGCTTCTTTTTGAATACCAATACATATGTAAAACATCATCCCAAATGTAATTGTGATGTGTACCATACAGTGTACAAGTAGAAGAATGAACGAAGGATAAATTATTAATGTTTCGAGTTTCGAAATACTAAGAATAATTCATCTCCATGTTCCAGATACATATCACTGGATTTATCATGCATAATCAATAACCAATCAATCAATCAAAAACAACTGTTCATATCACATTTAGTCATAATCAACTATTTAATATCATCGTCATCATCAGTATGTAAAAAATAACTAGACCTAGAAAAAGTACTAGATACTAGATACTAGATAGACTGAAATTACTACATATTCAATATTATAAATATACATGATATTACTCCAATTTTAACTTTTATGGAGGAAAAACAAAAGGGAAGAAGAGTGAAAAAAACAAAGTGAAACCGCAACAGAAATCATAAATAAATTCCAAGTACGTGTTTTGTTCATTTAAGTAGTGACAGTTCTACTTTTGTTCTCATTTCCAAATCCACATCCAAATTCAAGTCCAGGATCAGAATCAGACGGGAAAAGCTCTTGCTCATCTTTAGTCCTCATTCATCGTCTGTGTGTGGTGTGTGGTACTTGTTATTTAATTTTGCTAATTGAGTGTCTTGAGTCTTGAGTCTTGAGGCTTGAGAATCTATGTAACCAGGAACCAACGACAAGCCACAAGCAATACGTAAGCCATTCTACATTCAACATTCAAAGCATCAGGCACCAGTCACCAGTCACCAGTCAACAGCTACAATCACAAGTCAACTTCTTGACGTCTTTTACAGGTAATTAAACTACATTTTTCCCATTTCCATCCCCATCAATTTTCTAACTAGTAATTTTGGCCATAAAAAACATGTAAGACATGTGTACGATTTCAACTGCAATTTTCCTATTTTGGAGCGAGTTTCAAGTTTTGAAGTTTAAATTGTTGATTTTTTAAATTCTACTAAATTCTACAGAAATATCAAGCATCAAACATGAAAGAAAAAGTTGTCTTGTTAGTCCTTTTTCATTTCTGTCCGCGTCTTTTTTGGTTTTTGGTTTTTGATGTTTTGTGTATCAGGATAATTATTATAATTATTGTTACGACATCACATCGTACATAGTAAATTCTCGGAATGTCTTTTGGTTTGTTTGTCTCTGTTTCTGTCTTTGTCTCACTCCTCATTTCTCATTTCTCATCCTCTGTGCTGTGTATTTTGTGTAAGTGAGTGCTGGTATTTCGTATGTAGTTTGTACTAGCAACTAAAACTCCTTCTTCTTAATTAAATACTAATTGCCTGCGGATAGGATAGCACGACAAGAGACAAGAGACAAGAGACAAGACACAAGAGCAGAAACAGAGACAGAAAAAGCAACAGTGACAACAGCAGAAATATATACAGGAGAGAGAGAGAGAAGAAAATGTACATAAATACATGTACGCAATACGACACACGTGTGAATATCAGATACACATAGGAAAATGAAGATGCGACTTTAGACTTTACCATTAACCACTAACCATACTTATGACTTATGGTTCATAATTAGAAATTAAGTGGCCAACTCATCAACTTCAACTCACCAGCTCATTTATCAAACTTGTAATCATGGTTAAATAAATATAATTAGTGTAGAGCGCAAAGTGTGTAGAACTGTAGAAGCGAGATGTGATGTGATGCGGTGGTAACATATCGAGGATTGGCATTGTGCACAATCATTTTTATTTTCCATCATGTGTACGTAGCAAACAGCAAACAGCATCTTGTGTTTTCCCAAGTGCTCAAGTCTCGAGTATCAAGTTGATGGTTGATGGTTGGTGCTGGAGATGAAAAAATAATTATACTTATAGCTATCACAACTATTCTTAATTTTTGCTGTGATGCACTGTACTGGAATTGGATCTTTGATATTTCATGGGACAAAGGACAATGCAGATAAATAGACAATTATTCTGCAATTTGTTGCATACCTATATCATCTATCATGCGTTATCCATTCCTTTGCGTTTTGAATTTCGAAATATTACTAATTTAAATATGAAAGGAGAAATGGATAGGATAAGAAATAAGAAGAAAGCCAATTAACTTATTTCTCTGTATGATATAATATTTTGTATTGTCTTTTTGGCTTTTGTATTTTGTGCCTTGCCTTTTACATTGTACATTGTACTTTTTGAACTGTCACAGCACGCTGAGGCGCTGACACTGTAATTATAAAATATTTAGAGAAACATGTTGTATATTTACCATCCAATTTGTGAAAATACCTACATTTACATATTTTGAATTTATAGGAACGGCATGTTTTACTTTTTACTTTTTACCCATGTCCCCATGTCCAATGTCCATGTCCGTGTAAAATTTAAAATGTAGAAACAAAAGACGGCTCACGACTCACGACTCAGAAGCTCAAAGTGTCCCAAGCGTCACATTTCAAAACGAACCGAAACAAAACAAAACAAAACAAAAGCATGAAAACTGAAAGTGTACAGAGAAAGGAGAAAAAGGAAAAAGGGAAAAGAGGAAAAAACACTCGCTACAAAATACACTACACACGCAGTCACTTTCACAGTTTCACAGTTTGAATCTTAAATCTCGTCACCGGATAAAAAGTCTGTTTTATTTCACAGAATCCACAGTCCAGAATCTAGAATCTAAAAAATCTACGCTCTACAGGCTACAGACTATACACAATATAAGTTTTAATATCTGTCTAGAGCCTAGAATCTAGAATCTGGATTCCGGATTCTGGAATCTGCAATCTAGAAACTGGAAACTGGAAAATAGAAACTGGAAAAGGCTGGAATTTCTTTATAAAGCAAGAAAAAAGATGTAATGAATTTTCCAACCAAATGTAGCTGTCAACCTTTTAAACCTCTAAAACTCTAAAAGTCTAAAACCTGCAACACATAAAACCAACATTGTATGTCGTATGTGGAATATGCACATTATTATGAAATTCTTAAAGCTGACTTATGTGTTGTGCGTTGTATGTTGTGTACACAATGTACAATGTAAGTGTGCTTTTAAAAAATGTGCTACGACCCCTTTTTTTCATTTTCATTTCATTTTTCGTCACATGAATAGACTATAGAATTGTAAACTCATGCTCCATGCTCCATACTTCATACTACATGCTAATGTAGTTTATGCATGTGTGCATGTACAATGTTCATTGTGGATTGTGGATTTAATGCTGACGTAGGAATAAATAAAATTCCACAATGAAAGTGAAAGATATTGCTGCTGTGTTTTGTATTATTCTGTATTCTACATTTTGTACCAACTACCAAGAAGTATACAAAACTAGCAACAAATTTCAACTGTGTAGAGTGTAGAATGTAGAATGTGTAGATAGATAGAAGCATATTAGATAGATAGACATCTAACTTATGTAGCATTTTACTTGCACATTCTCCATTTCTCCTTGTTTCCTTCATCTTTTCCCCGCTATTCATTCTTCATTCTCCATTCTCCATTCTTCATTCTAGGTTCTCCATTCTCCATTCTCCAGAATTTCACTTTTCACGGTTTCTTCGTTTTTGCCATGCTGGAGTAGAAATATGAATAATTTAATTTACACTCTCTACTCCGCCTACACACTCCACACTCTACATTCCACACACAATAAACACACATGCCCAATGCTCAATGCTCACACACTTACACTTTCACGCACCAGCTTCAGTTTCGGTTTCGGTTTCTCTTTCTAGGACCTCCCGTATGCACAAAATATGGTATATTCACCGAAAGGAGAATACGGAATACGGAATAGAGAATGTCTGCTGCCGCCTAAATGCATGCATAAATATTAAATATGTAAAAATGTAAATGCAGAGAGCAAAGACATGTGCATTTTGTAATACTTCTCCCGTGTTCTCATGACTCGAGACTAAACTCGTGACTCGTGACTTGCCCATCTCACATCTCACTCAAAACTCAAACTTTACACATTTTACACGGGATATCTACATTTTAATCTAAATCCAAATCCAACTTTTGACTTTTGACGCATATGCATTCAGAATGTCTACGTGGATTTTGCATTTTGCATGTTGGATTTACCTCATAATTCATATTCATAATTTATACCTTGTAATTTGTAATTTGTAATAAGCTGGAAAAGGAGGAGAAATGATTATAATCCTGTTCATGAATCATGATGACTATGAATTATGAATTACGAATTAGGAATTACACAAATTATTTTATTACATTTGTAGACATTAGACATTAGACATTATACATTATGGAAAAGACACAAGAAAGTCAGCATGTCATATCACAGGGCACGGCAAATTTAAATTTTGCATTCCCCTTTCCCAGCTCAGTATTCTAAATTTAAGAGTCTAGAGTCAAAAGCCAGACAGCTAATTTATAATTCATCTACCGTATTTTACCTGGTATTTTTCTCCTTTCTTAAAATTTCACATTTCGCATCCAATTCAAAAACTTCAAATTCCAAATTCCAAGTGCAATGAGAAAAGGGAAATGGGAAATGGAAATTGTGGATTTCAAATTGCAAATTGCAATTTGCAAGGGAGCGGGGGAAAAAACAGGAAGTGGCAAGTAGAACAAGTGAGAACAAGTAACAGTGCAGACGATTTGGTAACAATGTTAAACATGACTGTTTGATGTTTGACTAATTCATAATCATCGTCATATCATTCATAATTTATACTTTGTACAGCACGTTGTATGTTGTCTGTTGTATATGTGTTTTATGTTGTCTCTCTCGCTCTGTTCTTTGTCCTCTATCCTCTATCTTCTATCCTATTTTCTAACTTGACTTTGGTTGGTCTACCGTCTGTAACAAGTTGCTCTATTGGGACATAAAACTGAAAGGAAGAGTTTTGTCTGTCTGTGTACTGTGTAGTGTGTGGTGTGTGATGTGTAGTTTGTAGTTTGTACTGGGTATTTACTTACGATATTACACTTTGCTTTGTATTCCGTCTTTGTATCTGTATTCTATGTGCTGTTTTCTGTAACGTTTATATTATGAGGAGAGGAAAAGAGTAGTCGTATTATCTGCGTTCTGTGTAAAGTGTACACTATACCTACGTGGATGAAAGAAAAGAATAGAATACAGAGCACAGAACACATGGATGTAATATTGTGGAATAAAATAGAAGAAAGAGACAGCCAAGAGCAAAATAATATATTATACAACAAGAGAGGAGGCAAACGGCAATACCATACCAAGCCAAAACAAACTGAACCAAACGATACCAAACGGAGGAAGGCGAAAAGCCGATAAGAAACAGAGAGAAGACAAAGTAAAATGTCTTCATCCATCCTTCTGAATCTGACTCTTGTACACTCCCCTCTTTTTTGGCGTTGGCATTTATTTTCAGACCATCTTCAACCTTCAACAAAACACTAATGTTAACACTAGAATCAAGAATCAAGAATCTAGAAGCTACAATATAGCGTCTAGCATCTAGAATCTAGAGTCTAGAGACTCGAAACAAAGTAGAACGACAGGGAAAAGCTAAAGTGAAATGGAATGAAAAACCAAGCACCAAGTGAAATGAAACTCTGTACTTAACATGATAATAATAGTCGTAGTGTGTTTAGTGTTTAGTGTGTAGTAGTTTGTAGTGTGGTGCTGGTAATAATAATAATAACTCTCCAGATCCTAGATTCTAGATTCTAGATTCTAGCCAGCTCCAAGCTCCAGATTCCAGCCCACAAAATATGACATAATAATAATAATAATAATGTTCCCCTAACATGTAACATGTAATATATGTAATGCACTTCGACTGTTGACTGTTGGCTGTGATATTCTTTTGAGTTGTGAGTTGTGAGTGCTCAGTGCTCAGAGAGCTTACAGTAAATCAAGTCATATCATCAAAAGTATTATATATACTATTACAATATTATTGTGCTATTCATTCATTCATGTGATTTCATATCCCATTGTGTTAGGTTTCCTGGAAAAGAATTTATCATTCACTTGGAACTTGGAACTCTTTGGATTTGGTTTTGACTCTCTCGTTATTTGATATAGTCAACAGTCAACAGTAAATTATCAATTATCCTATAAAACTGAAACCAAATCCAGCTTCCAACTTCCAATTCAATTCAATTCAAGCAAAGAAAATGCAAGTAGTTTGGAGTTTGGTTTTCATGTTTCATCATGTGATATGAATACACTTGTAGTTTATAATTTGTAATTTGTAATATACAGCAAAATTTCAGCTGAAATCACAAACTACGCACAAAACTGCCTACTTTTCAGTTGTTTAGGTACATTTGGAATTTGGCATTTCGCATGGATTGCAAATAATTTAAAGCATTGTGTATTACGTATGCAATGTGCAAGCACTAAGCACAATAGCTGATAGTGAATCTGCTCATTTACTTACTTTCTATGCATTGCATTATGGATTATGCAATTTGTCATAATGAAAACTGAACATGATATACCAAGCATCAAGCATCAAGGCGACAGATTTTAAATTTTAAGAGTATTTTTCCTTTATCTCGAGTCCTGAGTCTTGAGCACTTTGAAACTTTATGATGTGTAAAGTAAGAAAATGAGGTGTAGTATCAAGCATCAAGAAGATATATCTTTTTGATTCTTGAGTCTTGAGTCTTTTGAAAGAGGAAAAATATCATCATTATATTATGAGGTCCTAAATCCTAAATTTTTAAACAAAAACCACAAAACACAAGACACAAGACGTAAACCGTATAGTAAGAACCAATTTGATTCAATGTTACATGCTACATGCATTATGCATTTAATTACTTTGGATCTTGGATTTTGGATGTGCAATTTCCCTAGATTTGTAATTTGTAAATGCCCTACTGTTCTATTTTTTTATACTGAGGTTTTTAATTTCTCATCTCTTTCTGGCTCTTAATTTTAATGGTTACGTGGTACCTGCTGTTATTTTTTACCTAGTTTTAGATTTTAGGTAGACATTACAAATTTAAGTCAGTATCAAGTTTCAAGTATCAACATGCAAATTTATTATACTCATCTACATACACAATTGCTATTAATTCTAAATTTGTGAAGAGTGAAGAACAGAGACCAGAGACCAGGCGAGATGATGAGACGTAAAAAGTTAAACAGGCCGCAGTGAGAAAATTTTAGTTTTTAGTTACTCTTTGATTTTTTTAGTCATCCTCCATCTCTGTAGATGCATCGCTGTAGTTTGCTGAATCTTGCAATGTATTATTCGTTATTCATTATACATTTGTGGTTCATACTTTTTAATTTTTATGTCCGAGTACAATTTTTTGGTTTTTTGCAGCGTCATAGACACTTGATACGAGATACTAGATCGCTCATCTTTTTCTTGTGAATATTTAATAATTAACACGATTTTTTTTTCGAGTCTCAAAAGTCTCAAGTCAAGAGTCAGGATTTATGAATTTTTCTGAAATCTGAAATCTGATTTATACGAGAAACGAAAGAGTATTTTCAATTCTCAACATCTCCATATCTGCATAACACATAGGCTGTATGTATTATTATTATACTGTAGTAAAAAATAGGCAAAAGGTTTTTGACATCGTAAAAGAACTCTTCAAGTGCCTTTTTAACTTTTATAAGTATACTTTAAATTTTATATTTGAAATTTCATAGCATATACTATACATTATGTACATGTACGAGAAACTCTCCCTTGTTTACCTCGTAAAATGTAAAATGTAAAACGTGGCTCGTATCATCCACTAAAAATCAAACAAAAGTGGAAAAAATTGTGAATCTTCTTTTTATCAAACATGTATCTAACAATTGAGCACGTATAGTGATAACGACAACGACAAGGAAAACGACAGCGTCCATCCTTCATTTATTTACACAATAATAAATATATACAAAATATACATCCAACATTACTAATGTATAATATACAAATACAATGTGTATAATGTATACATTGTAGGTACATGCAATACGCAACAGTTTGATGATACTTCTTCTTGATTCTTGTTTCTTGAAACTTGAAAAATACAAAGAATTTTTTTGGGCAATAATAATAATAATAATTTCAAAGAACCTTCCACTTTACATATGTATGTACATTGCAAATTGTAGAACTACCGACTGCTTACTTGCTGCTTCTTCTTCATTCTTCATTTCACTACTTAGCAACTCATAAGCACTAATCACAAATGAATAAAAGAAGGCGCATGTAGAAATTTTGCAATAAATTGCAAAATATTTGCATACTATTAGAACAGTTAGATGTTAAATATTCTGGATGGTTAATCATCATCATCTTTTTATTCTATTTATCGTATATCGTACACACTACAAATTATATCTTGAAAATTCAAATTGAAGAAGCTTATAGCTTATACATAGTTTGCTCCTTGTACAATATTACCACGATGTTGTATGTATTTTGTGTTGTTGTTCCTTTTATATTCAAAGTCAACCAAATAAAATAAAGTAAAACAAAACTGAATTTATATATTCCATCATATTTACACATTCTTCCTTCATTCAGTGTATAGTCTATATGTTAATTTCTAATTTGCAAATAAGCGAAAAAACAAAAGTCAACTTCTTATTCATATTGCGATATTATTTTTTGTAGTAAAGGTTAATGTGTAAAAATTCCTTGTTAAAATTTACATTAACACTTTATCAAGCTTTCTGGCGAGTTATGTGTTAATTTGATAATTGCTCGAGTCATTTCAAATTCCAAGAAATGAATAAAAACATATGAATGAATTCCTGCAAAAATGCACTTTATGTTTTAATCGTGCAAAGTTTAATTTTTTGCACAAACGTTTTTTTTGCATCGTTTTTTGCACAACAAAGAAACTCATAGAAAGACTTGCATTGAATTTGTTTTCAAATCAAAATTGCGAATTTGATTTTTCCCGATTCCCGATCCGGAAAAATATTTTTTGCAAAACAAGCTAATTATTTTGTCTCTTTGGTCAATTAATTGGAGATTTTGAAGAATTCTTGTCAAAACACGTAGTTAAAGTTAAACCTTTTGTCATCAGTAATCAGCATCTCCTCAAATGTTTGAATAAAAAACAGTTTTGTTTTTGTTTTCTTTTGTATTGAGTATTGAAGTGTGAAGTGTGAAGAGCAGATTTATTTTTATTTTGTGTGTTGACATGGAAATCAAAATGATTTTTCATCAAACAAGATCTCAAAAAACTGTTGAATTTAGTGCAGTGCAGTGTAATGTGGTCTCGTTGAGACGTTTGAATGGAATGTGGATGTTGTTGTTAAAGACTCGGAGGATTCTTCTTTTATAAACCAGGGCATGTTTAGTTCCTAAAATAGTGAATGATGATGGTAGAATTACCATCGTTAGTTGTTAGTTCACAGTACTAGGAATTAGGAATTAACCTTATTATTTTCTAACACTGTTGATGAGCACAGACCACTAATTATACTAATTGAATGTGTATCAAATATCAAACTTTGGACTTTGGATACTCATTATTTCGTATGTTGAAGTTCATATCTCGAGGTAATCCAAAATCCGAATCCTACACTACAAAATCATATTTTACTTTTAGAATCATTCACGTGGACAAATATTACGTACTTTATATTTTATGAATTGCTGGTTGCTGGTATGATAATTATTGTTGATCATTATTGTTATACAGGATCCTCGTATTATTTTCATCCTTTCTTTTGTGTCTCCTGTTAACCGCATACACATACATATCACAATCAAATGACAAAGTAGCTACTGATTCTGGTAATCTTTTGACAGTACATGAGAACATAATAATAAGAAAAAAGAAAAAGAATGATGAGGATCTGAGAATCATAAGGACAATAGAAGAAGATGATTTTGTGGTTAGTTAATAAACCTTCAACATTTCATTTCATTTTATTATATGTTTTATTCAAAATATAAAATACACAACCTTTTTTGGCAACGTGTTGTTTGTCCTGAAAGTAACATTGGTATACATTTACAATTCACACATGGTGTAGCATGGATTTTATTTTACTACTTTTTGTGGATTTGTTCAATGTTTTGAATGATGTGTGTTATAATAATAATATTATTGTTATTATTCTACCTTATTGTACTACATGCTGTATTATTATAGTGTGTCATCGTGTAAATTGTAAAAATGTGAACGTGAAGGTAGAAAAAAAAATGTGTGTCGTTAGGTATACAATATATATACTGCAAACACTCCGCATTGGATAGCAACAGACAGTGCCAATACTAAATACAATGCAATTCAATGTGCAATGTCGGTCAACATCAACATCATCGTATAATAATAATGTACTGTTGGTGTTGATAGTTGGTAGTTAAATTTCCATGGGCCATGTGCTTGTGTTCACTGTTCACTTTACATGGATGCAGATGTATGATGATGTGCGGTGTGTGTTGTTGTTTATGGTTCATGATGGAAGTTGGGTGCTATATGGATGGAATAATATTGGCAATGATGAGCTTATAAATGCACAATGTACGATATTTATATCTTTATATGCTAGTATATATGAGCATCCTCATATTTTTGTATGTTGTATGTTATTATATAATATTATTATAGGGAATGTATTTTCTATTTTCTATGTTGTTATTTTTCCCCGTACATTCTAAATTCTAAATCCTCATCAAAATAATAATAGGAATAGAAATAATAATAATAATATGCATGTGCATATTACACATTATAATGTTGATATTTATTATTTATAGTAGAATGACTTGAAGAGTATATTACATTATTACATATTACATATATTATAGACAGATAGAGTGGAGGAAGCAGTTCATGCTCATATTATTTATCTCTGTATTACCATGTATTGTAGATAGTAGATATGTACACGCATGTATATTATGTGTTCATGTGACTGCGAATAGTTGGAAATGGAAAGAGAGAGATAGAATAGTGACTGGAAACTCTCCCTCTTTTGCATCTCCACGATCATCATCTATCTAATATCTACATCAAGTCATGAATAATTCAATGGAGAAAGTGTTTTTTTTTTCATATTTTATTCCTCATTTTCTTGGCAGGAACTGTTGACTGTTGACTGTACAATATGATGATGATGTGATGTACATTTAGGCGAATACTACAGACTAGTTACTAGTATTTGTGCATGTGTGCGTAGGCTGATATTTTAACGAAAAGGAAAACGAGTTGCCTAAATATGCCTTCACCCTTCATTATAAAAATCCTGTCTAAAGCAGTATGAAGTATAAAATATAAAATAACCAATAGTACTCAGAACTCAGCATGCTTACATATATGTATTATGATATGCAATATTATGTATAATATACATATTATGTGCAAAAAAGTTTCTCTCCATAATCACAGTCACTATTCACTATACACTTTATACACTATCATCTTTTATTATTATGTATTTCGAGGAGTCATCATAAGAAAAGGGACATGAGACTGATCTATGAACTTTATATATTGTCAATTATTATTATCATTTAAATTCCAAATGCTTCTTTAGTTCTTTAAATGATGTGCTCATCATGTCATATTGTAATAATAATAATAAGAAGAAGACGTCGATTGTCGATGATGCAGGACTTAAAAAAGGAAAAAGAAGCTTAGATGATCTATGACGTTGAGCTGTGCAATTAGTTGAATATTGTACGTTAAAGATTTTCACCGTCCTCTATTCAGTATTATTACTACTTATTATTACTATTCTTTTTTGTGCTTTGTAATATGTATTGATAATCGGCAGAGCAGTAGTAGTTATGTATAACATAACATAATTTTCAATTTTCGTCAGTTTACGCCCCCTCATTATTTAATATTTTACAGTTTACGGTAAATTGCAAACTTTGGTTTACGTTGAATGGAAAATTACAAATTACAAATAACCTCAAATTAGATAGTAATTGAGTGCTCACTTGTTTCTTGTTTTTCTACTTTTTCTTCATTTCTTTTAAAACTCAAAACTCTCATGTTCATTTTCATGTTCAGTGGACCAAAAATGACTTCATTTTATCTATTGAACATGTACAATTGAATTGGTAGCAAAATATTTCAAATTTTAAATTTATGTAATAATAATAATTAATAATAATTATTTAGAACTTTTCTAACTCTGTAAAATGCACATTACAACTTATGTTCTATTATATTTTATATGATGGAATATGTATCGTCATATTATTCTTATTCTTGTTTTTTCTCTATTGTAATCAAGCTTTCTGTTTTCTATACACTCGCACTCCTCGTGTTTTCTGTGTTTACCTATTGAGAGGGGGAAAATAAAGAATAGGTAGAATAATAATGATATTAATAATAATTATTACTATTATTATCATTATGACGATTCTTTATGCTCAAAATAGCAATATTACACCATGCACAAAATAATTGATGGAAGAGGACGTGTGCTGTATATTGTATTTTCTATTTGCTAGTTGTATTTGTATATTGATATGGGAAAATTTACATAGTGTGTATTGTATATTTTGTATTCTGTTCATATGTCATTTTCATGGTCTAGTCTTAGACCGTCATTACAGGGAAATTTATATCCCAGAGCCATGCCATACTCCATTCGCCATTCCATTCCATGCAAAATGAATTACAATGCTCCATACTCCACACGAAACCATTCCAAACCATAGTTTATAGCTAGTTCAGTCAGGTGATAGATAATACAAAGGGCACGATCATCTCTTTCTCTCTGTCTCTCTCTCTCCATCTACGCGTGTCTATCCCTCTATAAATAATAAATGTAATGGTTTCAATTCGATTTGTACAAGTATAGAAGAATGTAGAAAGTATAGAAGGTCGATAAAAACATTCATTCAACCTGTCTATTTTCTCAGGTATTAATCTCAATACGCATCATTTGGAATTTGGATTCCTCTTCTTCTTTTTCTTTGTTGTTGTTGTCTCCCTTCTTTTGCTATAAATATTTTCAATAGCGTTGACCTGTTCCCTGAGTATTCAGTATTATGGGTATTATGTTATGGTTTTTGGATTGTCGATTGTAGATTATATAAACTGTAGAATGTAGAATGTAGAACCTTCCTCGTGCTCGTATTCGTATACTCGTATACACAAGTAGTTACAAGATGTTGATTATTATAATATTACAATTTCAAGGAAAAGAAGAAGAATCTTTTCCCCTCGGTCGGTTATCGGCTGTCGGCTGTTGGCTGTATCATCGAAAGTGATTGAGCACTAATGAAGTTTCTATTATTACCCATTCATTATTATTTATTTATTTATGGGTTTATATCCGATAAAGATGAATGGTGTAACAGTGTAAAGTTGAAATTGTATCGTCTCGTTCTTCTTCGTCTTCTTCTAGTTCTTCGCCTTCATCCTCTTTTAAAGTAAATGAACCATCTCAGATTCAATTTGCACAATGTGCGTAAATAAATAAATAAATGAGGAATGTGAAGACGACTACTGTTTGTGGATTAGTTGACTAGATGTAGAATCTAGATACTGGATACTAGATCCATTTAATATTATAGAGAGGAGCGTGAGAGTATCAACATCAACTCTCAACTCAACTCAGCTTTGTTCTTTGTTCAGCTCAACTTGAGTAGCCTGGCACTGATTGTAATTAAGATTGTTTTGTACAAGTCGCCGGCTACTTAAGTTTAATGAAATGGAATCAAATGCACAAAGACAAAGGCGAAGGGAAAGGGAAAGGCGTATTAGGAATTAGAAAGGATGAGAGGACACAAAAGATTTATTTGCTTTCCCGCTTTCCTCCACTTCATGTACATAAAATGTATCTATTATCCTGTATTTTCTGGATTCTAGATTCTGGATTCTAGAGTCTAGAGTCTCGAATGGAATGAAATAGAATGGAATTGAATAGAATTTAGAATGGAATGAGCACAGATAGTGAAGAGATAAAGAATAATATTCCAATTCGGATAGTTACTGAAGCCAAGAAGCAACTCGAGTAAAATGATACTATAACATTGTATAATATTGTATGTACATTGTACAAGGCATGTTCTGGATGCTGGATACTGGATATTGGATATGCCTGTGGTGTTGGCTACCAACTAACTCGGAGCTAACTAGCTACAATTTACAGTGTACAAAATACAAAGTACAAAGTATTTGTACATGTAATAAACTAGTATATTATGATACGATTCAACATTCAACATTCAAGTCTCT
The DNA here is from genome assembly GCA_034698265.1 of Sminthurinus aureus. Classification (NCBI taxonomy): domain Eukaryota; kingdom Metazoa; phylum Arthropoda; class Collembola; order Symphypleona; family Katiannidae; genus Sminthurinus; species Sminthurinus aureus. The sequence continues at coordinate 49,446 of JAQGBH010000064.1, forward strand.
CTGAACATGGACCGTGTAATAAAGTTGCAGATTTCAGTCACTCACACTCCGTTTCTCACACGCATAGATACACACGAGTATTTTCTCTCCTCTTTTTCTCCAGTATCCAGACCAGACTCAAGTCAAAGCCAGAGACAGAAACAGAGTTAACACAGAGAGTTGACAGGAGAAGTTGAAAGTTAAACTTGCCAGTTGCCAGTTACCAGTGCATGCCATACTCAATACTAGTATATACTAGTAGTTGAAAGCTCAAAGCTAAAGCTGAAACTGAAACTGAAACTAACCTAGCTGAGAGTGGAACCAAATCATTACTATCGCCTGAATCCGATTGGTTGCTCGGATGATGTCAGACTCAAAATCAGATAGTTAAACGCTCAACTGTACTCCGTAGGACGTTCACTGAATGTACAATGTACAATGTACAAAATACAGAAACTTAATGACATGAACATGAAGTAGCTCCATTCTCCATACTCCATTCACCATTCCCGTTGCACGGTTTAACTTTTCAACTTCAACTTTGACTTTGAATTGACTATATGTTCTGTGTTCGGTGTAACTGTGACTGCACGGCTTACGTTTGCTGTACAATCTAAAATCTAAAATGTACAACATACAACTTGTAATACATACATATGACGATCGAGTTGTGGAACTAAATGCTAAAAACTAAAACCGAATCGAACTGAAGGGGGAAAAGTAAAAGAGAAAAGAGAAAGGCAGATCTGAACGAAACGAAGCTAGGCCAGGCCAAGGCAGAATCCCCTGTCAAAGTCATATGTATGTATGTACCATGCACACTGCACACCAAAACCAAACCAAACCATAAAAGAGAAAGCACCGTGGAGAACGATCAAGTTGAAAGTAAATGTAGCTTTTCCTCGGAAAGCTATCAAGTCTGAGTCTTGTCGACTTTGAGAAAAATCAAAGAGCAAGTTGAAGTTTGAATTTACATTTGACTCTGATTCCTTTTCTGATCCTTTTCTCTCTCTCTCTTCCTTGCACTTGCACCCCGTTCTCCTTTCCACTCATCAAGAATCAAGGTAACTACAATGTAATTTATTACGTAGGTTGTACCTTGTCATTTTTCTCTCAATTCTCTTCATTCAACCTTTGATCAGATCAAAGCAAAGGTAGCGAGAAAATGAGAGGGAGAGAGACGTGGAAAGTAGAAAGTAGAAAACGAGTCGTCATCATAATTCATAAGTAGCAGAGACTCTTGATTTTTCATGTCTAGAGTCTAGAATCTAGAATCTAGAGTTGAGAACCTCCAACCCGGAACCTGGATTCTGGATTCTGGATTCTAGAAAGTCGAAAATGGGAAGTGGAAACTACGGAAAAATTAGCGTATTATTATTATCAAGGAAATGAAATAGTTTCAGCTCAGCTTAGTGCTTTACCACTTTGTTCATGCTTTTGATTTTTGATTCCCGTTCCAAGTTTTCCAAGTTGTAATCCTCTAATACCTTTATCCTTTGCCTTTGTACTTGATAACTTTATACCGCCCGTAAGTATACATTACACATATCAGAGGTATTACAATATATTATAGATTATAGTACAGAGGGCATAGCATGACTTATAACTTATAACTAATAAAGTGTACCATAATGCCATAATATATATACCACGTAAAATATCTAAATCTATATGACTTATGGTAATGGTTTATGGTATTACACACTACACCCTACACACGGAAAGAATGAACATGAAGAATGAATGTATATTTAAAGTGTGGAATGAAGAGCGACAAAAACGTGAACATGGAACGTGGAAATATAAAGTGGAGAGGATCGTTCATGTAAAGGTATCGAGAGTATAGAGTTTGGAGTATGTAAAAAAAGAGGGAGGACGGAGAACCAGAGACGGAAGAAAACCAATGTAATGTAATATAAAATTTAATGCACCTATTCCTTCATATATTACGTAGATAGATAGATACGTATGTTCAATGTTCATACCTTTATATTATAGACTCAACAGTTTACACACAGACTGATTCACATGTGCATTATATACATTATATTCACATTTTACCCAAATTTTATACATTATGTGGACGGGGAACAGAAGAATAAAATCGTATGGATTTTATATTTTATGCTACTACCTTCCCGATATATACTAACAGTGGATGTGGATATGGATGTGGATGTGGACGTGTAGCGTTATACGTATAAGTGTAAGCTATGTGTAGTGTGTAAGTGTGTGGTTCTCTATTCTCTACTCTCTAGTTTTCTCTCCCTCTCTTTCTAGTATGCTTCCTTCTTGGTTTTGCATGAAGATCCAGAAATATCGATTTATTTCTCTCTCTCGCTCTCCCGCTCCTTCTCGCTTTCATTTTCGTTCTCATTCTCGTTCGTTCTTTCCTTCTTTCTCCTTTCTCCATGTGCTCGTGTGTATATGAGTTTGTGTCTTTCTCGCATTCTCTTCTCGAGTTTTCGCTCTACGCTCTACACTCTACACTCTACGTATACTCGACACTACTATCTACTGTCTACTCTCTACATGTGGATTGTAGAATAGAAACTTGTACACAAACTAGCAACTACCAACAGTGTGATATGAATGTGCGTTTTCTCTGTTTTTCTCTATGAGGATATGATATGAATTCGGAACAAGTAGGAAGTAGGAGAATTAGCCATCTTAATATAAATGTCTAGATTCTAGATTCTACATGAAGGGTGAACAGTGAACAGTGAACAGAAGAGGAACTAATACTAATACTATCTAGCATCTTCTTCCTCTTCTTCTTCTTCTTCGTCTGCTTTCTCCTCCTCTATTTTTTACTTTATACAAAATACAAAAGGATGAATTTGTGTGGTACATAAGCACTCTTGGAACATTGGAACATACAAGATTCCAAGTTTTCTCCTTCATCCTTCATCCTGCAAACTACACATCCAACATCTAACAAGTTGGAAGAGTTTTTGTTCTTGCTCTTCTTCATGTTTTTCAGATTCTCTTGTGAATTCTACACTGAACTGAGCTGAACTGAACTGAATCTGCACTTTACTTTACAAAGGTAAATCCAAGAAAAACTAAGAGCTAAGAAGAGACAGTATAGACAGTAGGAGTAAACACCTGGTCTATAGTGTACGGTCTATCGTTTTCGTTTTCGTTTACATTTTATATTCTATCAGACAAGAGACACTACAGAGAGTATACTAGATACTAGTGACTAGTGACTAGGCTTAGAATCTTTAGGGTTGTTGCATTCAGCATTCGGCATTCGTCCATTTGATATTTCCTTCCTTGATCCTCATCTGGTTTTTGGTTCTTAGTTCTTGAGTCTTGGTTCCTGGTTCCCGGGTTTACACGGAGATTGTCTATATATCTACAACTACAAAATTTACACACCAGTATGGGTGGTTTCTTTCTATTTCCTATATAGAAAGAAGTGAGTTGATTGACTGTATAACTATATAGTGTATAATAATATTATAGTATATATAGTTCTTTCTCTTACATTTTAATTATCTCTTTTCTCCTCATGCTGACTCGTGCTTGTACTTTGTACTCTTGTATTAACTCGAGGATTTTGATCCTCCTATGATGACGGTGATCATCATCACAGTAATGATGAGCATGATGAGTCAATAGTTGATAACAATGTTCCTATAAATTTACTCGTGTGGTCTATGGTAGATGGTATATGCATAATATACAATATACACCTACACTGTATAGTGTCTAGTGTATAGTTCAAGTTCAGAGAGTAATATTAATATAATAGTTTCCCGATTAATAGAATAATCCTTTGATCCATATTTCATAGTGTCCCTCCTTTCGATTTTCATCCTCCAGCCTTTTCTTCCCCTTTCTGTTCGGAGTTCATAGTTCATAGTAAATAAATGGAATTCATTTATCATGGAGGTATCAAGCCGTGTATTATTTAATGCTTACCGGTTCTACCTTCTATATACCGCCTGCGTGATAAATGTATTAATCTTCTTTTTTGGATCGGGATTGGATATTAACGTAATACTGGATTCTGGATACTAATAAATATATTGTACTCACTACTCAATGTTGGGGATCGGAAATGTTTTGTTCAAGTTCATTACGTATCATGTATGAAATATTAATATCTACAGTCTGTACAGTGTATTATATTGTACATGATTAGTTTCATTTGATTCTGTATTCTGTTTATTTTGGTACGGTTTGCCTCAGCTTGGCTTGTCTTGTCTTGTGATGATAATTAAGCAGAGGAGATTTCATTCTACAATTTCCAATTGTCCTTTCGTCTTCCATTTTCCAGTTTCCGTCATGTACACAATACAGAATACATAATATACAAGATACAAAATGTATACAATATTCAGGATTCAGGAGACAGTTTGTCCTTTGTCCTTTGTCGTCAATTGACAATTCTCTCTTCGTCTCAAAAATCTCATTTCCGATTCCAACTCCAAACTAACTCCGGGCTTACATTATACATGATACATATATAGGACTTTGAAATTTGAAAGTTCCACTCCGACTCCGACTCCAACTCCAACCTCGACTTGGATTTGGACTCCTTGCCGAGGAGCAAATTAGGAATACAAATTAGTATGGAGATTCTTCCTTCCTCCTCCTCTCTTTTGTTTCTATATATTATGAAACTTACCATATTTCATTAGACAGCATAGGACAAATATCTACAGTCTACATTCTACATGTATATGTATATGTATGTGTTTTGAGTTATGAAATATGGAAATCAAAAGTAGTAACATCATTTGCTCATTTCCTTTCTCCTTGTCTCATCAACAGAATTGAGAATTTAGAATAGAGAACAGAGACATGTCAAAGTAGAAAGGGAAAGACGACAGACGATGCGGATGACAATAGTCAATCGTCAGGTTGATTCTATTTTCTATTCACTGTTCACAATTTACAATACAAATATCAAATATGTATATGGTATATGGAGATTGTAAATTATATAAATTCAAAATTCATTTGAATTGCGAGACTGAACGTAGAACGTCATAATTTGTACTCGTAAATTAACAAAATATCCATAATCCATAAAAATAATAATAATAATGGTAATGGGTAATGCTAATAATTATTGTAGAGTATAATGAATGAATGAAATTAGCAAACTATTCAAAATTCAAATGTACACTGACAAAAACGAATGAATGATAAATGATAAGACAGACGGTTTTTCTGTTAAAATCCATTTTTACACCTACCTCCTACGTTGCATTGTTTGTACACAGTTTGTAAAATTTAACAATTGACAATGAAATGAAATGAGCATGAATGAAAAATTTAAATTAGCAGGTAAAGAGTGAGCAGTAAATGGTAAATGGTACAGACTGTAGATTATTTTACATTTTAAACTCTCATAATATAATGTCATACATGAGCTAATATTAGCTTTGAGCTTGAGAGTTTGTAATTTGTCTGTTAATTTCCTATTGTGAATTTAAAATTTAAAGTTGTGAATTATGAACTGTCAACTACTCTTAAATTGCCAGTGGAGACTACTGCACGTTGCACGTGAAACACAAATTAGTGAAATGAAAGAAATTGATGATTATTTTCTATTTTCTGTAAGATATTATTATTATTTACCATTTCACATTTAACGTATCATGTATCATAATAATATCATATGGCAAGATCCATTTTAAAACGGCCACTGAAATATTTCGATTTCATGAATTTGTTTCAAAATCACAGGGTTCATGGCCAATGGGCCCTTCAAAATGACTATGCAACTAATTTTTCGCAAAAGTCCTCCTACGAATTGCAGGACTCGACCAAAGTTGATTTATTTTATATAAATTTTTTTCAATTCCCATTCAGTTGTATGTTATTTCGCCATTGTTTGACGCACAATTAAAGGGTCTTCCGCTAAAATATCCAAGTTGAGAAAAATCATACTCAAACTATGTTTATCAGACTTTTGAATAGTCTTGGTCCGGCGTTGGATATTTTGGCGGAACAGGGTAAATTTGAGCATTAAAAATTTAACGTTTTCCCCGAAAATCCCCGTATCTCGTTTTGTCACTATGGTATCTACATAATATTCCTTAGATACACAGGGTTATTCCTGAGGATCGTTCAATTTTAATTATGAAATTCAATTTACTCAAGTGGTAACCATGTGATTTTACAATTTTTTGTGCGCATTTTGTGGCCGTTTTAATTTGGAGCTAGCCTACAAGAAATTTTGTTAATTACAAAGTATAAAGAGTTAAAAGAGCATATGATACACAAATTAACTTTTAGGAAATTATATTGTACGAGTGTTTTTAAGCCACATTTACAGACTACAGACGTTTCAGTATTAAAAACGTACAAAGATATTTAAACTGTAAATAATTTAGCACCTTTCAGCTTCTGGAGGTTTTAAATTGTAAATAGATTATAACTATTTTTCTGTGTCCTGTATAACTTTTAAATACTATAGTTACTAGTTACCACGGTCACTGTTTGTCAGTATTAAATACACATGTATGTACTATTAAGCTCTTAGAATTTAAGAAAAACATAGGAAACCTCTTCATGGAAACATCCAGTGTAATAATTAATAAGTAATTAAAAGCGTTTCTTATGTTCTTGAGTGTTTAATTAAATAAATTGTATGTAATTGAAATGTATGTAAATTATGCAAATAGAATTGAATGGTTATAAAATTCTTTGTTTGTTTTGTTTGTTTTTTCTTTACAGAGAACGTTTTAATTTTTTATGGAGGATGTGACCAATGAACAAAACGTTGTGAAAAACGCTTCTAGTTTTATAGTTTTTAGTACCTAAAATCTAAATATTACAAAAAGTATTTATTTTCTACAAAAAAAGTTCCTATTTCCTTCCAAAATTCTTTATTAAAATTATATTGTCAAGGACTGTACAAAAATACATGACATATTAACTGTACCTATTACCTATATACTACATACAAAGAGTGTCGATTATTATCACTACCAGTATTTTACAAAATGGCAACAATGGAGGACGTCACTGCGGATCAGATTAAGTCCACAAGAGACAAATTTTTTGATAAGGTGTCGGCCAAAAGTGCAGGTATGTGTAAAAGCAAAGTCAAACTTCAAAGGAATAAAATTATTATTGATTATTGATTATAGGCTGATTTTTAATTCAAAAAATTACAAATTATACAAATGCGTGCATTTGAATATTTTTTTTTATCAGACTTTTGTGCCAAAGACTTGGAAAGAGTGAAGACTGATGAAGTGTGGTTGCGTAGATTTATCGCTCATCAAGAACTGGACCTAGAGCTAGCCGCCCAAATGTTATTCGACACTTGTCAATGGAGAAAGGAATTTGGAACAAATGGTAACTATTTGAAAAAAAAGACACCATATAAAATTCAAATAGTTCAGCAGCTATTTATTTGAAATTTGAAAAAATTATGCAACAAAAAGGTACAGGAGATCAAATTAAAAATGAGAATTAATCTTGATGTTTTGATTACTTTGAATTTTGAATAGAACTAACTGATAAGAGTTTGTCATCACACCTTTTTGAGAAGGGAGTTTTATTCATTCGCAACAAAGATGTTTATGGTAAACATTTACTCATTTTCAAAGCCAAGAACCATGTAAAAGGGACAGAAGATATGGAGCAACTTAAAAAATTTATTGTTTACCACTTTGAGAGAATCGAACGGTGAGCATCATACAAAATTATAACATTATATCATTTTTCTGCTTATTTTTCATTACAGGTTGTAACTTGTAAAATATTATACTTACAAAATATTGATTAGTTTTCTTTGTTAGCACATTTACTAAATATTAAAAATATCAAAATTTAAAATATCAGTGACTTGCTTTTTCAGTTTATCGAAAAGTGATCGGATTTCCATTATTTTTGACATGGAAGAAACTGTAAGTGCAAAATAAATATTATGATAATATTTAGAAATCAACTTTTTTCATTGTAGTTGAGTAATGAATAATTATGTATTCTTTGAATTGGATTGTAGTTTTTAATGAATTATCCCTTTTTTATTGTAGGGGTGGTCGAACATGGATATGGATTTTACTCGTTATTTAATTACCCTACTCAAAACATACTACCCTTATTTCGTAAACTACTTGATGATTTATGAGATGCCCTGGCTGCTGAACGCAGCCTGGAAAATAATCAAAACTTGGTTACCACCCAAATTCGTGGACAGAGTAAAGTTTGTGAACAAAAAGACGCTCAAGGAATTTGTGGATGAAGCTAATCAACTGAGTGAATGGGGAGGCAAGGACAATTACAAATACAAATTTGAGCCGGAAGTATTCCCCACAGCAGCACCCAAAGTATTTGCCAATGGAGGAATTGATACAAATATTCAAGCTAGAAAAGAAAAAGTAAATAAGAAACCAGAAAAACATTCTACTTTCACTTTCACAAATAAACTTTAAAATTTAAAATTTCTTCTATATAATATGTTATGTGTTATTTGTTTCTTGTCTTTCAGCTTCAGTTGAGAGTTGATGACAAAGAATTTGAAGACATTAGCTCTGGAAGTTCTGGGAAAACTCCAACACTCAGTCCCAGAATAGCAAATGTCGCATTCGGAGGAAGTGAAAGTAACTTGGTACAAGTTCCAGAACGAGTTATTCTCGCAAAAGATGGTTCAGATAAAATTTCCGGTAAATTCCAAGTACGAAATATCTCTACAGCAAACGAAGCTCTCCTTTTCAAGGTACACTACATATAGGAATTTATACATGCACTCATTATAAATACAAAGATATAGAAAATAGATTATGATAATGCCTAATTATTGTTGCTGATCGTTGAAAGTTTATAGTCCTTTTATTTATGTATTTAAAATTGCAAATGCAATAATTTTTTCGTGTAGATAAAAACAACCGCTCCTGAAAAGTTTCATGTGCGACCCACGATAGGATTATTAGATTCAAATGCGAGTGGCACTGTCATAATTACAGTTCAATCTGGAAGTTACCTGAGATCCGTTGTTCATGAACGCTTCCAAGTTCAAGCTGTGATTGCTCCCAAACAACTCATTGATGGGTTAAATGGGAATGATGAATCATCAAGTGCAAACAGTGAATTTTTAGGTGACCTCGGAAGAGTTTGGAAGGTGAATAATAAATAACATGAGTAAAAACACTGAAAAAAAATCATTATAATCTCATGTCAGCTTATATTTTTGTACTCATCATCCCACATCCAACTTTTTGCAACTTTCTATTTACCAATAATTTTTTTTTTCGTCACAGACTATAACGAATAAAGATATGCGAATTGAGAATCATCGAGTGAGTTGTGTACTGGATCCGGCGATTCAGGAATCCGTTGGAGCTGGTGGAAACTTGGTCACAATGAATGAAGATGAAATGCGTAAAGGACTGAATCAAATTGAGCAGAGGGTGAGAAATATTGATATATTATTGAAAAATGAAAAATGATGAAATCATTCATATTTTTCATATTTTTATCCACTTTTTTAAAATATGATTTTGTTATTCATGGAATATTATGTAATGTGAATGATCTCATTTTCTTTTTCCCTCGTCAGATTGTGGATAGTATCAAAGGAGATTTTGTCAAGAAGCAAGGACGGATTGAAAAACTCTTGTATATTGTTGTCGGAATGCTGCTTTTCCTCCTCCTTTCCGTATTATGGGCACCATCAAAAAGTAGCGAGTACTGTATTAAACCTTGATGTTGACAATTGAAAATTAAAATCCTCCATGTCCTCCATTTTCTCGCATACACCTAAACCCTAAACAAACTACCAACCAATGCCATACTCTACAAACTACAAACTACAACCACAAACAATCTAAAATCTACCTTAAACACAAACTTGCATTTAAAAATGTAACATAATATAATGTATAATATATTATGTAAACTTCATATATATATAATATATAATATAATATACGCAATATAATCTATGATATATTGCATTGTTATTTATTTATAAAACCTCTATTTTTGTTGAGATTGTCTTCGAAACAAACGTCAAAACCTGTAACTTTCACTACTACGAGTAAAAACCACATCAAACCAAAAGATTAAACATGAAATATGAAATATATACCTGCAAAAATGCTAACCAGATTCAAACGTTTTATCTTTTATTGATAAGTAGCATCCAAAATTGAAATGGTACGCATTCATCATGCATTTGTATGTACAATGTACATTGTTCGTATATGTACTTACGTAGCACTACCAATTAGTCATAATAGTAATGATGTGCTTCCCGTTTCTCCAAGAAAGTAATAGCTTCTTGAGTCTTGAGTCTTGAGGAAATGGGATGCCAAACAAACAAACAAATGTTCATTTTCCCTCGTTTTCTCTTTTCAATAGGTATATGGACATTGTACATTGTACATGCTATAAAATATAAATGAATAGTGAATTGTACATCAGTTTGAGTTTATTTTGAGAACCTTTGAAATTTTTGTAGTGCTAATGTAACCACTAAACCATATAGTAGCAAAACTAACTATGTCTACAATCTACAAGTACAAACACGCATACCAGTTACCTACCAGAAAGAGCAAGTCAAAAGTCACTCACAAAAGAGAGAGAGAGAGAGAGAGAGAGAGAGAAAAGATAAATGGAAAAGATGGACACTCTGAATTCTAAATTAACGCTAAAACTGTCAGACCGCATACTACAAAACATGTCTAGTGTCTATTAGTGTCTACAAACTACCGTCTGCAAACACAGGTTGGATGTTTGCTGTGCTTTCTAGGTTCTCGTTGTTTTCCTTGTTTACACATGAAATGGAAAAAGGAACACATTAAAATTGATTTTCTTCCTACTTCTAAAGAAAGTCAATCTTTGTTATTTCCCATGAACATTGAGCATTGAAAATTGAACATCACGTGTATTTATTATAGTGGTAATAGTTTTCCCTTTTCCCTTATCGTATCGTCAGTCAAGAAATATGAGCATTGACTAAATTGAGCTAGTCCAATGGACAATACAATGTGCACTGTGAATACTTCAATCTAATCATGTATGGTATTATGTTTTACACATGTGGAATGTGGAGCATAATGCAGAATGAGGAGAAAAAGTTTTATCAATAGTGACGCGAGCATAATATGCATTTAGATGTGTGTGAAGGAACAACATGCATGCATACATACATACATATATACATACAACAAATCTAGAATCTAGAATCTAGAGAAAGTTTTGTTCTTGCTCATATAGTTGGTAGTTTTCTTTGGAAAGTCATGTAGACTTTTGACTGTCATCCTCGTCCTCGGCTTTTTAATCTACTATCTACTGTCTATTGCCTTCTAGTGTCTAGATATCTGCTAATACATTACTTTGAAAGGGTTTTAGTGTATTTTGTACCGTCGACTGGGCTGTCGACTGTCGAGAATTTAGAATCTAGAGCGACATGGAAACAGAGGAAGAAAGAATAAATTCTGAGCAAAGGAAAGAAATGTAAAAAAGTCACAGGAAAGAAAAGAATTGGTTTCTTTCACTCGAAACTTGAAACTCGAGAAAAGAAAGTTTTTCATAAAATGTTACCGCGAACAGAATTTTCTTTGGATGAGACATCCGAGGCGGACGTTCCTAAATTCCTGCAAGTAAATGAACCAGAACAACAGTTTCACCACCATTTGACGATGGGAATCGAACAAAAATTGAGTAAGCTCTAAACACAATCTTATAATGTATTGTAATACATGTATGATATGGACATATTCATTTTATGTGATTAAATCGCACATCATATCGAATATCGATACACATAGATCACACATGTTATGCAAAAAATTGGAGTGTTGAGAATATTACATAGTACACAAAAGTCATAGTTAGTGTCTAGCCTCTAGTGAATACATATTCACAAATCTCGATGTGTACTTTACATATTATTATATAAATTATGACTGTAGAGGAAAATCGTCTGATAAAGGATGTCAAGTTAATTGTAAGGAAACCCACTGATAAACTATCACTGAGTTCATGGGAGAGGAAATACTGTCTGATACTTCCAAATGTAAGTGAATTGAAAATTCCATAAGATACCATCATTACGTGAAAAATTGTCCATTACCCAGCGTATTTATTTATTTGCGCAATGACGGCACATGCTGTAATGTGTAACTTGTATTTCTGTACTGCAAAAACGTTTAATACTTTTTTAAAAAATTATCACTGTTTTCATTTTTCAAAAAATAGGATTTAAAAGAATATTATCTGTCCACGAATGGATTTCGCCTCGCCTGGAGTTTGGAACATGCCGGAGACACATTAAGAATAGGAGACATGAGCATAAATCCACTTAATCAACTAATCCCTATTGACTCCTTTAATACAAACACTAGTTCAATGGATCAACATCAACAAAGGCAAATTTCCACAACACCGTCTCAACTAATGAATAATAATAATAATCAAAGTCATCATCATGGTCACAATAATAATCAAAATAAAAATTCAGTGGATAGTAAAAACTTTAATTTGCAAATGACTTTCACTGAACTGCAACAAAACATTGCTGTAAGCTGTAAGATTTTGTTTTTAATGCGTTGATTGTTGATGTGACTAACATAAATTAATTTAATTAATTTTCACATGCATAAATTGTGGATAACTTTCAAGTTGAGTTCCTGTGATAAGATTAATTTTTATTTATGTTTATTTTTTGAAAAACAAATTCAGTCCTCTCAGACATCTAAATCAAATTCTTCATTTAATGCTGGTCATTTATCATTGGGAACGACAGGACGAGCCTTTCGGTTGGATTGTAATCGATCCGGTTGGGGGACTGTGTGTTTGGTTTTTCCAAAAGGAAATAATGGAAATAGTAATTTTGAAAGTAAAGTTCGCATGAGTTCAACCTCATGCTCCTCTCAATTGTCCAGGCCACAACCACCACCTTCCCCACCGATAGTCGTAATAAAACATTGAAAACACATAGACACATTATGATTCTTAAATTATATAAAAAAAAAGTATGTGAATTATGAATAATAGTAGTTCGGAAAATATAATTATTCATGTTTTTAAAATTTTCTATTCGTTGTGTTTAGGAAATATGGTTTATGGACCCAAGCTGCCAGTGGCATTTCCTAGCACCCACATTTACACATTATTATCGGATGCTTCTGATTCATCTTGGACTTCCTCAGTGGCAATATCGATTTACTCAATTTGGCCTTTCTGCTTGGGCAGAACATATTTTTTGGATTGTTGCACCCAATTTACTTCAATCACCAAAAATTCTGCCAAATATTTCTCGTTCTTTTTCAGGCCTATGGTCAACAGATTTCCCCACAGAATCTGCCACACCAAATACAACTAATAATGTCATCAGCATAAATCTCTTTAGAAAAAAGAAGAAAACGTAACTTGCTCTGTGGATTGTAAATTGTAAACCAAGCTTCAGAAAACTCAAGTGTTAATTAAATAGCTTATGGTGTAGTTTGTAGACACAAAATATATACAATATATAGAGTTTATTTTTCATTCATTAAAAAATATTAAATAACAATGTGTAACATAATATTAAATAAAAGGTAGATAAAAATATTTTGAATCTAAAATAATCACTAACACAAATAAACAACTAGAAAAATATAATAATATAATGCATAAAATTGTGCACCGTATTTACATATGAGTACATAAATATAATAAAAAATAAATAGTATTATTTTCTAATGTCTAACGTCTATACTGTATCGATCTACCCTGGTGAAAAATAAAAAATATTACATATGAGCCTGATATTCATACATATGTACCTACTTTGATTTTTGATCTTTGTGGTCTCTATAACTATGATAAATATTATAGTTTGTACGTATTTTCACATGTACATATAAGTTTGTGACTAGTGCCCATAAACAAAAATTACGCTATTTATTATTTATTTATTTATTTACCTACCTACCATTATGGAGTTTTTATACAATTAACAATAATTTTCTATAAATAATAAGCAACTTTCACTTTCATTTTGTAATATTTACACTGGAAGCTTTTCGCGCATTTATATTGTACACTGCGTGAATCTTTGGAATCAAAACTGGGAAAAAGGTCTTGTGTAAAGGTATTTTACAGTTTAGTTGTTGTTTGCAAACATCTGAAAGGAAAAAAATGCTATTCAGTAATTAAAAGGTTAATATTAAATAGTAAAATTATACGCAATAGGAGCAATGTGAGTAAACATGTGAAAATGTAAAATTAAACGAGAAAAAGTATACTTACCGAGAATGTGGAGGTATATGAAATACTTTCATTACCAGGGTAAGGCGGATAACATTTCCCCTCAAACCACTGATCAAAATTATCATACACTTTCTTTTCTGTTTCCCATTCTGGTTGATTCATTTTATCACACAGATCACAAATCAATGGGATGCCATCATTTGCCTGTACATAGAATTGAGTTTTCCATCTAAAGTACTCATTGTACAAGTCATCATTATTATCCAAGAGTTGTAAATAGTCTGAAAGCTCCTTTGGTGTAAATTGAGAGGCATCAATTACGGAATTTGGAGGTGCATAATATGAGTAATTACTTCCACCAAATACAACAGGGATCACATTTAACTTGAGATTATTATACAGTTTCTCTGTCACATAGTCCTCACATATCGAGTTTTCAAAAGCAAGGATGAATTTGTAGGCCACACTGACCAATAGATAACAATCATCATGCTCAACCTGAAACAAAAGAAGAAAAATTATTGTATTTTGTATTGTGTGTGAAGACAATGGTAAATTATAGTAGTTTCTAAACACGCTACGCATGAAAAAAATCAAATGAAATTTATAACAATAATGAAAAAAATGGCTCTACTTTATATGGATTCCGAATCGTCTTTTGTATTCCACATTTGTATGGTCCACAACTTCCATAAATATCCACTGGAATATATTGTTGAAGTTGCTGAACATAAGTTTCACGATTACTTTGGCTCTTACAACCTCTAGAGCTCGCAAACCAGGCTACCAGTCGTCTTTTCCCTTTAGCATAATTCCGCTCTTGAATGTCATCATGAGCACCGACCCAACTGCTCATAAAATGAGGAAATCTCATCTGAAGTTGTGTTTTCTCATCCGGAATTTTCAAATATTGTCCATGTCTTACTGTTATGTCTGCGTCTAAAACACATTAATAATCATTCAATACTTTTGTTTTAATAGTGATATCGATTCAAAGTAATATGTCTTGTGAAATGCGAATTATATTTTTTTACCATTTCTATAAGTCATTGTTCGATTAAAAACTCCATTTAGTCGTGGAAAGTCAACTCCAGCATAAGTCAAAATATATGGAGGTTCAAAACTCATTGCAATCCAAATTTGACTTGGATCACGATGTTCCGGTACTCTATATTTTTCTTTGTGTAAATCTAATATGTGGAAAAGTACAGCATCACTGGATTTTAACTGAGATTTCTCTGATGTAATAATACAACGACTGGAACACTTATCATAAATTATTTCATAGAATATTTTGTGCCATAATGCTTTAGATTTCCAGTAGTCGTTCCACACTAGAATTTTTTTCAATTTTTTACCAGAACTATCAACATCATCATATAAATTATTATCTTTATTGCTATTTTTGAACTGGCTTTGAGATTGAGTTTGAACACCAGGAATAATAATTTCTCTTTTATCAATTTTAGAATTTTCTTCCAAAGGAGTTAATTCATGAATTTTTATATCTGGTTCATCAACACTTTGCATCACAATCACATTTTTCCTTGATGATAAACTTTGTGTATTTTCTTCACTAGCAGTGAATTCTTGTTGTTGTTGTCCCTGTTGTTGTAGAATAATTTCAGGCCTTCCAACTGAAAATGAGGATGATTGTAATGTCAAGAAAAAAATATTTAAAGCAACGAGACAAACGATAATTATAGTTGTTTTACGAGCAAAACAATGAACAAAGTTGGCGCTTGATATATTTGCCATTTTTGAGAGTTGATTCACATAACATTATTTAGTTATTTATTATGCAGTATTTTTTGTCTACTTTTAATTGTAATTCATTTATATTTAAATAGATCACTGAAAATTTTTTATAAACAGTAAATATTTCAGTAGTTTAATACAAAAACTTTGGGAATTTTACAATGAAAATACATGATGTAATTTTTTCTTCTTCTTTTTCTAAGATTGCAAGTTGTTGTAAATTGTAAAACAAAACCAACACGACCAAAGTAAACAAACAATTTTATTAGTAGAGGGGAAAAAATAAGACTGAACATAAAACTTGTGTCTCTCTAGAGTTTTGGGTAAGAAATTTGTAAAGCAGAAAAAAACCAAGATAGCAGCATATTGTTTCACATCACTCAGCCAGACCAGAGGACAACCTGTCACATTATTAGCATCGTCAACAGTGAACAGTGCCGTCAACAACAGTAACCGTTCTTCTCCGTCTCACCGTCATTTTACCTAACCTATAATAGAGTACACGTTGAACAAATTAAATAACGAGAACAACTATCCTAATAATACATACTTGAAAAAACATGAGTGCTTACACAGAGATACACACACGTCCACCCTTTTACTCTATTTTTCGTAATATATCTATAGTTAGTATACCTATATATAGCCATGTACACTCTGTACATCCTCTGTCATTTTGTTTTCCCATCTTCCAATTTCCTATGCACACAACATACATATAATACAGACAAAAAGTCTCAAGTCTGTAGATTTTTGAAGACATTCATAAATACTAGCATCTAGCATATATAGGTTCAGAGTCAGAGAAGCAGTGCAAAAGTAGAGATTGATATTAGACAGTTTTCATTCATTTGCCGTATAATTTGCATACCATGACTCATCTTTTGTGTATACTCTATTTTCTCTATGTTATATATCTATGTATGAACTGTTTTATTTATTCTTGACTTACTTATTATTTATGAATATAGAATATATATCTCTGTAAATAAACCTGACTGCATAATTTGACATGTAATTCTAAATCCTTTGCTTTATAAGAGCTTCTCCTTTGACTTTTGAGTTTTGCAGACATAAAACTGTGTTTTGGTATGAGGTATAATTATTTTTTACATAATACAGTAGTGTATAATTAGATTTTGTATACTCTTTAAATATAGCTACAAAAGCGGAAATTAGATATTTTAACATCATTTGTCTTTACCTATTTTTGGTTACACAGCAAATACATCTCTTTTTGCAACTCCATTTTACAGTTTTATGCTTTTGCGTGTTTTCATGCATTACGTAACAAATAATATGGAATAATACCTATAAAAAATTAGGAAGATGCAACTATCTCCCTGTTCCTTGTTGTCACTGATGACAATACCAATTATTAAAATGAAAATCTCCGTACTCCGATCACGAACTACTCACAATCAGTCAAATCTTTGCAAATCATCACCGGATATGTAATTTCGTAATAATAACAATAATTAAATTATTTTTTGAACTGTTTATCTAAGATGCAGTTATTTAATCAGTACACACGCAAAATCTTTGTTGCACTTTGTGTTTGCTAAATACATATGTAAAAAATCGTTTGCATAGAGAGACTATCGCGCGAAATTACAAAGTCGGCTGATTTGAGATTTGAGATTGAGCAAATTCATTCAAGTTTCAAGTTTAGTCCTGTTAATTGTTAATTATTGAAAACTGTTGTTTAAAGTTGATTACAGTTTAAATAATTGGGATTAATTTGTGTAAAATATAATTGGAACGTGAATACAACAATTGGAAATCTTAATTCTAGTGAAGTTTTATTCGTCATCAACAGTAAGCAAAGTAAGTAAAAAAAAGCAATTCAGAATTGGTCGTATAAAGTCGTATTTAATGAAATCTTGTCATTATAGATGTTCAGTTAAAATTTAAATAATATAGTCCCGATTAATCTAATTATTGGTTTATTCTTCTTTGTTTAGATGACTGGTGGTGAGAAACATCAAGCTAATCCATTAGAACAATTTGTTCTTTTGGCCAAATCCACTAAGGGTGCTGCAGCTTCCGAATTAGTAAAACAAGCTCTTGATGCACCTGGAATTTATGTTTTCCGTGAACTTCTTGACATGCCTAATATTAAAGAGGTTAATATACAAACAATTTAACATTTAATAGGAATTCATAATCTGTGTAGTTTAAAAACTGAAAACAATATAAATGTTTTTTAAATACTATAATAATTCATAATAATAATAATAATTATTATTATTGTTTTTTTTTTTGATTTTTTTTTACAGCTCAGTGGAACTGAACATAAAAAGATTTGGGAATTGTTAAATATATTTGCTTATGGTACATATAAGGATTACCTACTTGCTGAGAATGATCTTCCTCCATTAACTGTCCCACAAAAGAAGAAACTCCAGCATTTGACAATAGTCTCATTATCTGAACAAGAAAAATGTATACCTTATAAAACTTTGTTGACAGAACTTGGTATGACAAACCTGAGAGAACTTGAAGATCTCATAATTGAAGCAATTTATGCAGGTAAGATTATTTAAAAATATTTAAGAAAAAAGAAAAAGACAAATTATATCATAATGTACTTTTATTTATTTGAAAACTGAAATTTATATTATATGAGTTCATGAGAAATATTAAATTTGACGGGAATAAAAATATCTTTTTATCTTATTCTGTAAATGATAGAAATTATACATGGAAAATTAGATCAAAGTCAAAGTCTCCTTGAAGTTGATACTTCTATTGGTCGTGATATTCGCCCAGAAAATACAGATGTAATCAAGAATACTCTGGAATCATGGTGTGAAGCCTGTGAGACTGTCCTTACAACGTTACAGAATCAAGTAGACCGTGCAAATGCGGAAAAGACAGCAAAAATTCAACGCAAAGACCAGCAAGACCAAGAGGTGAGATCATATAGTATGTAAAAAATTATTTATTACTATTATTATTCATTACACTGATGTAGAATTCTTCTGTCTGTGTAGTAACAAACAATTCAATTTCAATTCCCTCTTTTTACATAATATCTTTCTTTGTCAATATCTTTTTTTATGAACAGATCTTGCAACTAAAGAGAACAGTAAAGGCTCATACTCAACAGGAACAAGATGAAATGTTGACTGATTCTCGTGAAGCCAAGGGCGTTGAAAAGACTCCGAAAAAAGGTTCCCGAGCTGGACTACGTAATCCTGGGAAATTTTTCAACAAATAGTAAAACCATATTCTTGTATTATTATTATTCTACTACTACTACTACAATTACTTAATATAAAATACTGCTTTATATGCGCGCCTACCGAGTTTTACAAAAAAAAGCTATCGTCTTATTTTTTAAAGATGATCAATATTATTTCTCGACGCCGGAAGAAGAATGAATTAATATTCTCATAATATAAAATATAAATGTTATACCAAAGGATTATTATTATTATCATGAAATGCACTTTGTTGAAAAAATAATAATCCTACAAAAGTATAAACTTTGAACCAACTTACTTACGTATATGCATACAATTTCGGAGATTTTGATACACGTTTTTTGAGTAAAAAAAATCAGAATACATAATGCACTTGGTTCTCTTGTACTCTCTTAAAGAATACACATATTTCTAATTGAATGAATTGGCAGACAAATATTACAAAGTAACATAATGAAAACAGATAAAATAGACGGTTATTTTGGCTGTTTCTCCAATAATAATAATTATAAATTATAAATATTATTGTTTATTAAATATTTATGTTCTATAACAGTTTAACAATGATTATCAAAAAAATGAATAAAAAATATCAATCATTCCGTATTTTTATTTGTTTTTGAGAAACTTACTCAAATTGTTATTATTATAATATATATATTGCGCATTCAAATTAGATTAGCTCATAATAATAATTACTATTTTTATGCTTCTCAGAATTAGGTAGGTTCTTTAAATATCACTCATGTCGTTGCTATCGTTACATGTTTGTCATTGTTGGTTGAAGTATTCAGTCGCTATGGTTTTCATTTTGTATGTTATAGATAGAAAATGAGAAAACTTGTGAAATTCAATGAAATTGTGCTTAAAACCAAATCCAAAATAAATGGAATGTGGGTGCTCCTATTCATTGTACTAGTTGATTGAATTACGCATCTAACGCATTTTTCTAAATTTTTACTAAATCAGCTTTGGTCATCCTCTTTCTTTAGTATTTTTCACAATAATTGTTCTCAGATTAGCTCATTTGCAAATATTTGTATTTGTTTTAGTATTAAACACACTCTAACCAATGTGTACATTCTACATTTAATGTGTCGCCTAATTAGAATTGTGTTATGAAGGACTTACTTGTTTCTTACTTTCGTTCTCCTATGTTTACTATTAGTTTAGTAGTGGATGAAAGTCGCAAAAATAACTAAGCGAGACATGACAACTACAATATATTGAGTTTTGACTACTCAAAAACTTTAAAAGCATTGAAAATGTTTAATAATTTTATTACAAATGTTATTGCCATTTTCCACATTTTAAAGACTTTGCTAATTTAATATCCAAAAAACTAGAAGTTTAGATGAAATAAGTATGCGTAATAATTTTTAAAGGTTATTTAGTACATTATTTACTATATACATGTATTCGCTGACCAGAAGACGTTTCGAAGGACGCATATAGATACGTAATAAAATGATAACCATTGAATATAAAACTAACTTTAAGCACATTTATATATTTTAGTGTATTATACAATCCATTCTTTTTTATTAGGCTTTTATTATTGGTAGAAAATTGTTTGACTGGGTTGTTGGTTACCTCTAAGTACAGCATTCGTTCGCGTTTATAAATTCAGAAAAGTATTCATATAATATAGACGTTCATGTGCTCGTGTCCTCCTATTCGTTCTTTCAGGTGTTAATGGTTTTTTTCGATCATTTGTAAACGATTCAGAATTCAGAAGTAATATTTATCTACCTAGTTTATATTATTTCCGTATTTCATATTTTATTTATGTTGATTACAGTTTTCGAAATTTACATGAATTTATGAGAGATATTTAGAGTATGGATGTTTATTTTTGGTCATGTAAGCAGATGTAGAGCTGTATTTTGACACGCTTCATCAGTTTATGTAGATAAATACGCTTAATATGAAGGTAAATTTTAAATTTAAATCTCATTAGATTATTCATGATTTATTTATTCATCCTCATAAAACAATTATTTGATTTATTTCAATTCAGTTCATGTCTTATTTGCAGGAGTTTTTTTTTTTAAATTGAAAGATGTAAGTACAGAGGACAGGCATAATATTCTATAACATGTAATGTGCAAGCATTTGAAAAATAATGATAAAATAATATAGATTTCTAAACATCCCAGTTGACAGGTGTCAGATTAAGAACTACTTATTTCGGCAGTATTGTAATTATATTATGATTCAATCGAGAATCTAGACACAAGTTTTCATGTTTTCTATATTTACTATCTATGTATCTGCTGAGTTAAAGTCCTAATAATATGCATTGTGGAGTAATTGCATTATTAGAAACGGTATTTATGGATTGAATTGACAGGTGTACAAAAATGCAAAGTCTATGTTACGTTTTATATTATATGCTGTGCTTTAGAAAACTGTAAGACAAAACAGAATTTATTATTTTTCTTTCCTCAACTTTTTGCGGAGAAGAGATCAGTATGTTTATCTTGTATTATACATACCGGTTACCGGTGTGTTCAATCAATAGAAAGCTTTTACACAAAAAACGAGAAAACACTCATTGCCAAATCTCAAACCTTTTAGTTTTTTCAGGTTTTTGCATTGTGTCCAAATCAATTCAAATCTACTCAGGCGTATTGAGTATTAAGATATTTTAAACCTTTTTATTCTCTTGTGCATATTTATGCAGATGGTAGATGCATAATATGCATGTGTAATATAAATTATGGAAGGTGAATATGGGATATAGAAAGGTCAGTGTTAGAATGTATATATACACGGAGGAATAAGAGTAGTACAATTTGTAAGCTTTATGTTTCAATGAAATTAGCTTTTGCTTATAGATGATAGTAGAAGATACATGTATATTTTATATTTTATATGTATACATTATACATATATTATCCTTTATTACACATATAGAGATGGAATATAGAAACAATGATTATTATCATGTGTATGTAAGTATATATATATATATGTATGTATTTATGTATATATTTAGCAATTATCAATAAATACTTTTATTACAGTGTTGCTTTTGCTTGTTTGTTGCTTTTTATTTTTTTTGGTTATGGAAAAAGCTTAACGTACTTTATATACTTATTCGTTTCATACATTTCTATTTATATGTAACTTATCGGTATCGGTATCGGCATTTCATATTCTTAGTTCTTAGGATATTACATTACATATATATAACTTTAACTGTAAATCGTTAATCCTTTTCCTATGGAGATCTCACTGTACTAAACATGCACATATATGAATGCATCATCTAATTTTTCTGACATTCACCAAATAACATTTATTTTCCTCAAATAAATAAATATATTTATACTACATTGTATGTATTTAGTATTTAGTCTAAGTCATACAGTACAGGTATTGTTTTATTATTATTCATTATTATTATTATCTTTGCTTCAACTTGTAATAAACGTATGCTTTTGTTTGATGCTTATATTTAAAATTGCCTGCAATCAGTTTTGCTCTTCAAAAAATTCATATGTAAATAGTAAATATGTATGTATACAGTATACATGTAGGTATAGTCAAAAAAATAATTCTTAAACAAATTGTCTCATGCGCGCTATATGCACTAAATGTATGTATTTTTGTCCATTCTATAATTTAAATACTACTACTATAATAGAATATTATGCTCATTGCTCTCATCCATAACATAATAACAATATATGTATATCATATTAGGTGATATTCTCAGTAAAATTATCAATCCAATCATCAATAATCAAAAAATTCATGCATACTTACACATACAGCATACAGTCACTAGTCACAAAAGTACAACACATACTTACTTATTTTCCCTTTTAAACATTGAGTTGAATTATATTGTGTATATTTTTTTTACTACGACTGCAGACTACACGTGCTTTTCTCTGTTTAAACTACTGATTAGACTACACGAATTTCTTTTCATATCTATTGTAACATACATGTACTTATGTAACATGGCATTTTCATTCATGTACTTTTGCTGCACCTTTATATGTACATAAAATTATTATATGTATGTATACGTATTACGTATAGGCTGTAGGCTCCTGATTTATATATATGTCTGTATACTGTATATATAGATAGACATGTTTATTGTAATGAAGCTAAAAGTCGACAACGTCGATGTTACAGTTAGCGTTTTAATTTTAAGACGTAATTATGGAATCGTCTGTAATTTATTTAATTTAAGTGTTTATATATATCATCATTATAGCATAATATAATATTATTTTAGATATATCATATTCTTTTTTCTTATACAAGATTATAGAGTGAGAGAGAAGGAGAAAACTCAATTTTTTTTCTCGTACATTTCTCTCTCAGTTTCGATTGTCAATATTTATTTATGGTATGCATGAATGTATATATATATAGATGTATCATCAGTATCAGTATAATGTATAATGTAGTTGTAATAGTAGTCGTACACATAGTATTATTTTAAAACATAAAGATTTTGGAGACATATTATATAGGTGTTTGATTTTGAATATTATTGTAATCTAACATACACAGGTTTTATGTATATATTATAGAGATAGACATCTGTAATCTGTACGATTTCATATAATAGACAATAGATATATTAGATAGTAGATACACACATGTTTTATCAGTTATCAGTATTATCTAATTGAAGGTATAATGACATGAATTTTTTGAATTATTATTTTATGTATGTATGTCTATATGTCTATATTTTGAAAATTTTCACGACAATCAAATGGCACTACGATTTTTACTACAAGTTTTATTTTTTTTACAGTAGACAGTAGATTGTTGATATTTAGTAGCTATTACAGAGTTTACAGTATAGTTCTATATTTTATGTCATATCATATCATTTCATATTTCCATATTTTTTTATTGTATGTATAGTAAATAGTAATGGTACACAGAAGTCAAATTATAATTGTCCAAGCCATAATATTTTATGTATGTATAATGTATACGAATGATTCTGACTGAATATTATACATTATAATGGTATTTGTGTGTGTGTATATAGTGTACAATGTGTGTGTATAGTATCATGTTTCATATCTCTTTCATTCTTTACCATATCATAATATAATAATTTCCTCATCCGTCCATTAAAGCAATTTTTAGAATTTCGATTTTGTCCAATTTTTTCGTTTTTCGTTCCATGTGTATTTCCAATTCAATCCCCATACATACATACGCACATTTATCATTCACTTCATTCATCAGTTATATATTTTTTTTATATCGGTCGTTCATCGTTATAATTGAGCGCAAAACAAAGAGACTGACACGTCAACTTATTATACTCTTTCAGCCCAGCATACATCATACATCACACATTTACACACAGTCTATGCATATTTATTTATGTATATTTCTATCGTATCATAATATTTTAATTTATTTTATACTTAGCATTTTTTTTCATTCATCTATCTAAAGTCTAAACTATCTATATATACATAGATAAAGTACAAGCGATCATTGTTTTACATAGGTATGTATATATCATACTATTTATATCATTATTCTATTTTTTTGTTTATTAGGTAGTATGTAGTTTGATTATTATTATTATTATTATTGATTATTATTATTATTTTGTGTTATTACTATCATTACGGTAGTTTTTTTTTGCAAAATGCACAGTATGGCTACACATGAATATGGCTAGTGTTTTTTCTTTTGTTTTGACCTTAAAGTATACATACTCTAGTTAATTTTTTGTCGTTTTTCGTACACGCATGTAATACGCACTATGTACATAACATAATGACATAATATTATTATACATTATGCAATGCATAACACATAATACGTATTACTGTATCGGTGTTTTGTGTATACTTAGATACGAACGAACGACGAATGAACCCCGAGTGAGAAAAAACTGTTCCTCTCTGTTTGTTAAGATTTTTAATTAACATTGAACATATAATATTATAGTATAATATATTTTTTGGAGAAAAATGCAAAAAGTA
This sequence comes from Sminthurinus aureus, assembly GCA_034698265.1. Taxonomy (NCBI): domain Eukaryota; kingdom Metazoa; phylum Arthropoda; class Collembola; order Symphypleona; family Katiannidae; genus Sminthurinus; species Sminthurinus aureus. The sequence goes on from JAQGBH010000064.1 coordinate 74,554, forward strand.
TTTTTGGTAAACAGATAGATAGACACATTTATCATAAATGTTTAATGTTTATGCATGTTGTACTATATATGTACTACGAACTACGAACCTCTACTTCTACTCATAATATGATACTAAAATGAGACTATATTCCCCATCTTCCTTTTGTTGTAAGTGTAATAATAATAATAAAAAAATATTTGTAATCCATAATGCATAATACACACATCATAATCCGCACCGACATGTGAAGATTACTTACGGAAAAAACGAGAAGAAACGACAAAAAAAAGTTCTAGGTACTAAAAAATGGTACTGGTACATCAACGTGTTTGTTTTTTTGTATCATGTTATACACATGCTACACAAGTCTACAACCTAAATATATAATATTTGTTTCTTTCAAAAAAAAATCTTTACTATTTACACTGTAACAAATACAGATATTTCAAGTCTCTACAATATGATGCAAAACGAAAATCAAAAAACGAACAACAATATATTCGATATGAATAGTTTCAAAACAGAACAAAGTACAACAAAACATGATTCATGTTGCTCGTATAGATTATAGATATAAGATATTGCAAAATAAATTAAAATCCTATGTGCATGTTTTTGTTTGTGTATTTGTTATTTATGTACTACAATTTTCAATATTTATCATACTTTTTTGTATGACCGTGGATTTTGGACTTTATAATGTATAATAATATTTATAGTTGTTGTTCAACATTATGTTATATAAATTATATGTATATATAGATAGAGATAGATAGATATTGATTTTTTCCGCAGATGGTTTTTTTTCATCCTCCTTAATACATATATATTTAAGTGTAGTTACATCACATCATATACACTTGTATAATTATGGCAGTGACAAAGGAACTGAACAACATTATTTTCTTGTTTTTTTTCTTCACAGCAATCCGTACTCCGAGTTTCTCACACACATACAACATACCCTTTTTTGTAGATCCATTTGTAATTTTTAGACAATAATCAATAATACACAAATTTTAATATTTGAATACAAAATGTACGAGGTTTCTCCTATCTTCTATATACATATAGTAGTTTTAATACAGGAGAAAGTTTTATTTTCCTCATTTACTAGATTCTAAATTCTAGATTTCATTTCTTGTTCCTGTTTTTGTTTTTTTGTAATAAAATCAACTAAAGCTCAATATATATTTTCATTTATGAAATTGGGTAAATGCGTAAGCTTAATAATTAATAATTAACAGTAAAAGAGTAACAGTTAACAGTATTTAGTATTTGATATTTGGCTTCAGCTTTATGCATAATGCATTGCATTGCTTAATATAATATTTAATGTTCGTACTCATATTATTTATCCATGGAATAAAATGATAATAATAATAATTAATACAAGGAAAACCGTGACTGACTCGTACATATTTATTTATGTATTATATGTGTATTGCCGATTGCGGATCTGAATATTAATGATCATTATCCATTATAATCATGATATTAAAGCCCAAAATAAATAAACTGATGTTTGTAATGGTACAGTAAAAAAAGGAAGGACAAGGAATTGAATAAAATAAAATAAAATTCTAAACTTGCTATTTACTATTTACACATAGATAATTTCTCCTCTCTGGATATCGGATATAGGTACGTTATAAGTTATAAATATAATTCTGTTAGTGTTCATTATTCATCGTAGATGAGTAAATTTTCAACTACTATCCCGTCCAAATTAATCCCTCTCATCAAAAGAAGTGCTTATAAACATGATATTCATCCTTTCACTGTCTACTGTCTTTCACTTTGGAGATTGTAGCCAAATGTTAAATTGTCTACTGCTGTAAGTATGGACCATACTGTATGGTCCTGTTTCTTTAAAACTTGAGGAAAAGTTGCTACTCGCGGATGCAGTGTGTATCTAGTATCTAGATTCTAGTATCTACTTGCCACTGTCTACAATCTACAGACTAGAGTCTAGAGCCGATGGATATTTTCTCTGAATTCTGCACTCGGTTCTCTGTACAGTGCATTGTTGGTTTCAAATTTGAAGTTGACAAACAGAGTTTGTTGTGTGTACAATTTAGAATTTAGAATGCTTCTAGCATCTAGATTCATCCAATCATTTAAAGTACAGTCTAAAGAACTATTAGAGACTAGAGACTATAGAGACAAAGATGATGCCGAGAATGGAGAATGCATGCACATAGAACATGGAGCTTCAAGTATACGGATAACGGATATATAGAGAGAACGCATGCTCATCCATTCGGAATCATACAAAATTAACATTAAATGATGATCCTCTTCTGTAATCTCTCTGTTTCTCTTTCACTCTTCTCCGTCTGTGCCATCCTCTTTAATCCGTCTCTATACATCATACTCATCATAGTAAATAGATGCATGATGTAGTTGATCTTTCAAAGCTCCAAGATTCAGATACATGTCCCATTGTTCATTGTTCCTATTTATACTTTATAAGTACATGTACAGTATACATTATACAGTTTACAGAGTACAGAGGTAGTGCCTTCAATATTCAATGAGCGTAAAAGGGGACATGACTCTGAAAACGGAATAAATTCTCATCTCTTAAAAGCCTCACAATCTACAATCCACAGCACAAGATACAAGATGCATTTGAATATGCATGTACAATGTACAAAGTAGAAACAGTAAACACACAATTCATTTGCAATGTTTATTTTACTCATGTTTTCCGATTCAAATTCAAATTGAAATTCAACATGGCATTTGTCTGTATCTGTATAAAGTAAAAATTAAACTGGTATGGGATATTTTTGTTTTAGAATGGTAGTCAGCGGTAACCGGTACTCGATACTCGATAGAGACGTACACACGAGGCATAATGCGTAATCTACATTAGTAATTTTAGATCAGTTGGTCAAAACTCAACCTCCAAATTCAAGACTCAAGACGCTTCCTCAAAGTAGATACCAAAAACTCTAAACTCATCAGGAGTATCATATTTCATATTAAAGAAATTAACACCATTGAACTAACAAAGAGTAGTAAACATTTACTGTGATATATCTGTATTGAACATGAAGCAGTGAACAGTAGGAAAACTCGAAATAGAAATAGAAATGGAAAAACGGAAAATTTCACTACTCGTCACGTCATCCGCGTCTTGCTGTCTTTTATTTACCATCACTCTCCCAGCTCCCATCTCTCAGAGTACAACTTGTGTACATATCAGTACGTGTAGACTGTAGACACAATTAGATGAGTACATGAGCCATACATAAAACATATTCCTCTTTATTTTATTTTTTTTACAGCCTGACTCATTTTTCTCATAATTGGCAAAACCTTCACCTCACCGCATCGCACCGCATCACACCACACTCTACACTGTATAGTATACCGCACCTATTTGCCAACATAATTTCTTCCTTTCTGTCATTTTGTCATGCACATGTCACCTGTGAAATGTGAGTAGTGAGTACCTAAATGCATTCGAGTACATACGTATAAAATATAAAGTACACTATATATTTATGTACAGTACACAATACATAATAAGTATGAAGATGAGTAAGTCCACAATCCACACATGCACGTGTAAACGCAGTAGATATAATTTAGCATTTAGATTTATATAGGATATTATACGATGCATAATACACGACATACGTTTGGAGCACGAAAGGAAGTTTCCAAAAATTTAACTTTGTACGTTGCTCAGTTTTAAACGAAAAAAATTATGGTTTGTTTTTTATGTGACTCTGTCTCTATTTTCTATTTATCTTTATTTTATTTGTTTGATGTTATAAGCTGCAGATACATGCATACATGTATATAGCATGTAAATTGTAAACTCATCTTCCTGTTCTCTGCCCTGTGCATTGTACATCCATACTTTTTATACATTATGCCATGTGTCATAAGTCAAAAGTCATAATATGTACAATGTAAAAACTACATACCAGCTTTTTTAGCATCACGTCATGTATTGCACATATCTATAATCCATAATAATAGAAACAACGTAACAGACACGGGACACCATGGATTTACAATGTACAGCAGTATTTCCTCGAATAAAAATACATATCATGTAGATGTAGCATGGAATATTGAATATTGTCTTAATCTGGAAGCATTTGATCAGTTAAAAGTTAAAATGCATCTTACATAATATGTATTTTTGCACTATGCATGCTTGAAGCTTTTGCCTTTTGTATCCGAGTTGTGATGTGTAGGTGTCAATGTACAATGCACAATGGACATTTCAGATTTCATACATAGATTGAAAAGAGAGAAAATTTCCATTCAGTTGATGCATAGTCAATATAAGTTGGTATTTTACAAAACATGTGCTATCCTCCTCCTTCTTTCCGTCTTCCTATTCTTCTTCCAAACATCAAATATGAAGGAACGTCTATTCTTTCCGTCTTTTCTACACATCTCAAATCTCAAAACTTACAAGGTGCGGAACTGTACACAACACACAAGAATACTATATAATAAGCATATAATTGTGAATATTGTGATGTACCGAGAACTGAGTACATTGTAAATTGTAAAGTGCAGTGTACAGAATGCAGAATCCAGGCAGGCTGACTGACTGACATGACTATATATTTTTAGGGCCTGGGGTCAAATTTGATCATAATATTATTATATGTTCCTGCCTAATGTTTATTACCTTTTACATAGTCACACACATGTATAAGTAATAAGTATGGAGAATGCATAAACATGATGTATAATATGGTCTCTGTACAACGTGGAAGAACGGTACACGTTTTTCTCATACTAAAAAGTTCATGACAGGCATCCACACATGCAAAATAGAAGACTCTCAAAACATTTCTTAGAAGAGTCCAAAGACAAAATATATGCATACTTTTCCGAGGTTTATCCACACAGAACAGACACATATACAATGTACAGAGATAGGAGATAGATGGAAAAACTAGAGAGAGAGAGGAGAGAGAGAGAGAGAGAGATTTACACAAAGGTACATGCTACAGGCCAGGGAAACAATTAGAAAATTACTATTACGTTTTGGAATTTTTACTACAAAAATGTTCAATTGTTCAATGTATCTATAATAACGCAGTGTGGAGTACGGTTAAACGTTAAACCACAGATTAAAATTTACTCCTACATGGCATAGTTAATAGTTAATAGATCACCATACACCATACATAATAAATAATAATAGACAAACAAGTATTTTAATGAGTGTATAATGGGCAATACACTTCATTTCATTCACTTATCATGAATGAAATGACGACCATTACCAATAAATACACACGGCCTACGCTCTACGCTCTGTACTTTGTAGTATTCAGCAAGAATTAAAATTTATCTAGAATCTAGAATCCAGAATGGCAAATGGAAAGATTACCAAGTGAAAAGGAAAGATGAGAAAAAAACTTGAATGCACAAGGAGAAAATTGGTACGTACACATAATAAAATTCTCTCTCTACCTCTCAATTCTCAATCGCTCATACTTCATACTTGAAACTCATGGGATAAAAAATGGCGGAAGGAGTAAAGAGTGTAATCGCATCATTCTGCATGCGAGTAACTCGAAGAAAATCCTAGATACAAGATACAAGTTACTACAGTTTTGTTGAGGCTTGAGTCTCGGGTCTCGAGTCTTGAGCAAGTAAGCACCTAAACATGATTCACTCGATGAATTCATTCATTCATTCAAGAATACGAAAAGAAGATGTTGTACACTGTAAAGTGTAAAAGGGGGAAAAAATCATGTCTCGTGCGTAAACTTAAATCAAGTCTCAAATGATCCTGTACTTACTATTTACGGATCATTCATTTCTACAAGAGAAAGAGACAAGTTGTAAGTTGTAAGCAGTAGCTCACACTTTACAATTTATCCAGCTACATCCATCTAACATCTAAGTCTGTATAGAACATTGAACTGAACCGTTTTTTTCTGTAGCAGCTTATACCAAATTGAATTTCATTCCAATTCTCAATGAGCTGAGAGCTGATGATGATGATATTTTGCATTTTCTTACTTTGTACTTTGTATGTTCACATTACACTATAGACTGTAGACTGTAGAAAATTGGCAACTTTTCCAGTAGAAATCAAGTTAGTAGCACAAAAGTGACAATGAAAATTCAAAATATAACACATATCAAGCACTTTCTTTTGATGTCAAGTAAATCATCTATAATTTGTAATTTAAAATATTGGTAAATAAATAAAAGTCATTATCACTGAGATTTTGATTAGTGTCGTATGTATAGTACACGGCGGTATTTTGGTTCATGCTACTGTTATATATTGTGTTGTTGTTGTTGATGTTGTTATTATTCGTGTTCGTATTACTATTATTATTATTATTATTTCCTGCTTATATTTATGTGAGAGAAACTACTACTCGGGGGGTCGTTCTGATGGATCATAAAGTTTTTTGATCGAATTTTCATCTATGAGGAACAAGTTTACCAAATGCCCTTCTTTTTCATACATATTTATATCGACTGTCGACGGAAAATGATGACATGCCCACATATTATATATATGATTTATACATACAAAATACTCATACATGGATAAATATACACAGAGTACGGGCTAAGACGTTACAACGTTGTAACGTCTTAGCCCGTACTCTCTGTACTTATACATTATACATGCATAATGCATAAAAGATATATTATTATGAGGTTAAATTAAAAACCACATGATAAAATCACATGTAAAAGTATATTCATTTTGTGTATTGTGTCTGTATAAAACATAATATAGGATGGATGACATGCATCGTCTCGTATCGTATCGTTTTCCTATGTATTTACAACAACATGTACAATGTATAATATGTTGTATTAAGTATAATATATTTATAATGTATTTCACTAGTCTATCTAAATATTATTTAACTGGTGGTCATTATATAGTTTAATTTGTAAATTGACTGGAAAACTATATATATGTGTATTTTTTTGTATTTGTTTTGTGTGTACAGTGTATATAACAAAATAAATATAATGATGCAGTACACACGTATTACTAAAATGTGTAATGCATACATAATTTAACTATAAGGTAAACGTAAAATTAATAATAATATAACTTAAGAGTTTCTTGCATGGAGATGGTATAATAATATTATATATTTAGATGTGTGTTGAAGGTTTTGTAGATATTGCAAATTACAACATGTGGTGAAAGATGGTTAACTGTCGATTCCATATTTTCCAATGTATAAAATATTTAATGTATTATACTGTAGACTGTATAGATATTTTGCCATTCAATGACGATTTTTCATTTTACTTTTGGCTTCTTTTTCGTTTATAAATGCTTTTTCCAAATTAGATAAAGATGTAATTATTATTATTAATTTTGAATTTATATATTTAGCTAATTAACAAAAATTTGCACTTTTTTCTCTTTTACAAGTTGTGTGTTGTCAAGTCGTTGAAATTTGTTTCACTTGATGAATTATTATTTATTTTGTTGTATCATATGGTTCCATGTATTATGTATTTTATTCTGGGTTGTTTGTTGTTGTTTTGGTTGGTTTTCGTTAGATTATTTTATTATTTTTATAGTATAATGTCGTCATAAATATTTTGTATTATGTAAGTAATGAACTTTTTTTTTAAAAAATGGCATTGATATTTTGTAGACATATTTTCTCGTCTCTCTTCTTTTTTGCTTTCTCTTGTAAATTTTCATTGACATGACTTTTTTCACATGTGGACTAACTAAAAACTAAATCAACTACAAACTACATGTGTACGTAAGAATAACTAAATCGAGAAAAACTACTATAAATGTGTACTAGTAACTAGTGATAACATAATGATTAACAAATTGAAATGTATAATAATAATATAATAATATATATATATGATGTATGTGTACGATATATTTCATATCATATCATATATCATACAGTTTTTATAATATTTTTTCTCTAACTCTTCTAAATTTCATGTATCGTCAGTGCACATCTTACGTTACTTTTTTAACGTATGATATAGTAAAAACTATATAATAATAATAATAATATTATATGTATTACATTTATGTAGTATATTCGAGAGACCAGTTTCAGGTGGCAATATATATAGCATGTAGCATGGATATATATATATTCATATATATATATATACATATCTGTGTATAATATATTTATTTATTTATTTGTTTATTTATTTATCTATAACAATAATTATTATTATTATTTTATTCACATTGAATACATAGTAGTTTTAGGGCGATTCACTATGCACTACAAAAAAAGATGAGTTTTTTTTCTTTCATGTTGATTTATTTACATGGATTTATAATTTATTTATATAATATATTCTTTGTTTTTAAATGTAATCAGTACACACCACACCAACGGAAATCGTTCAATCACTGATGTCTTTTCATATGCAGGGCTAAATGATCCGATCGACTGAAACATCGGTCGCACATTGTGCACTTGAACGGTTTTGCACCCGTGTGTTTTCTGTAATTAGAGTAATCAAAACAAAAACAATCAAATACTTTTCTTTCATGGTATGTGATTATGTGATACAAGACAACAATGCTAGTAAATAAGATTATTTGTGCAGAATTCAGAATAAGAAAATTTTGAAACCTGTAATGTCTGGTTAGTTCATCACTACGGGCGAAACGCCATTCACAGTCCTGCCAACTGTAAAGAATAATAATAAGAAGAATTCATGAATTAGTTTCTGATAAACAGTCAATGGAAATTGGAAATGAAGATTCAAATTTATGACAACATAGTATTTTGTTTAATACAGACGTTGAATTCAATTGAATAATTACCTGCATTTGTACGGTTTTTCTCCTGAAATTCAAAAAACAAATTCAAATTTTATTATTCAGTTACACACAAATAAACAAACAAGAGAACAAGTACATTTCAGTTCATTTTTGTATCATAATAACATGTGAAAAGGTGGAGAAGAAAGGAGAGGAAAGAGTTCCATATGTGTTTTTTTTTTAAGGAGCAAACAAGAATAATATTATAAAAGGTGTCTGCAGAAAATGTCGAATTATCGAATTCATATGAATTGTGGATAATGTTCAAAATATTATGATGATTATCTAATCAAAGTCAGTTTAATAATGTTAATGGTATGCCATGAAAAATATACGCAGGATTCCAAACTCGAAACACCAAACATGTGCAAGGTGCTAAACCGTATAAAATTTGTTTTTAAAGTATCAATAGCATCAATTAGAATCAAATAATATTGCAATTGAATGCAGCATGTCATGTTTTTCTCAAAAAAGGGGCATCACATTTCATACACAGAAATATTACCTATCACTTTTAGTATAGTGCTAATAGAATGGAGAATGGAATGTGTAAACAAACCTTAACATCAACAAAATCAACACTTATTACGTATTTTTTTAAATAAAGATACAACGATAAACGCCAATATTACACCATACGCGATACGTCATACATCATACATAATTCAAAAGAAAAAGAATAAAACACATAATTGATAATTGATTTCCAATTTCAAAGTACTGAAAAATTATCTACTTTAAAAGTGTCTTTCTATTCAACAGCACAGAAATATTATCATACCTTAAAAAATGTAACATTATGTATCATGTGTAGTGTGTACAATGTATATTCGATATTCGATACCATAGGGGGTAAAACCATTTTTTATTCAAAGAAAATAAAGGTCTCTGATGTTTTCACCAAACATTTGCCGAAACGACACAG